>CM041629.1:4485464-4512868 GCA_023333625.1 Bothriochloa decipiens
GTTCTAAATTATAAGTCGCTTTCACTATGCATCTAGATAAATAATATGTCTAGACATAAAACAAAACAGACGAATCAAAAAAGTCAAAGCTACTGATAATTTGAAACATAGGAGTACAGATCATTGACGACAATGGTTATTGTGAATTGGGTTTGTTGCTCACCCAATGCAACCTTGATTATCACATCTTGATTTAATTAACGTGCAAAACAGATTCTTTTTTGGGCGTAATGGTATGACCCTGGGAAAAATGCATGGTCCTTCCACTTACCTTAAATTTTCTATTTCAATTAACACTGAGGGCCATATGCAGCTGGATTGTGGGTTGAAGCCCTTCTACCCCTCTACACTCGGTTGAAGAAAATGGTGAGGTATAGGCAAAATAATAAAAGAGAAAGAAATGAGAAACCGAGAGAAAAAAAAAAAGAGGAGGAACAAGAGTTAAGCATCATGTGTACTTGTGATCAACAAGGTAGCATTGTTGCTTTTGTTTGTTGTTTTCTTAGGCTGATAAAGTTGTCCAGGTAGCAAACAGCCAAGAGAAAGAAGCTTAGGCCACTAGTGGTCCCTTTCAGGCCTTTCGGGGGCATAATCAGCAGGGTCGATGGAGGCTAAAATAGCCAGCTAAAAATCAGCCTTGCCTAGGGATCAGCTGCTAAAAATTAGCTCTTTGACAAAAATACTCTCCCTTCTACTTTTTCTCTCTCACGTATCTAGAGCAAGAATGAAGGAAATACATGACCTATTTTTTGTTATCTCTACGCTATATAGCACTTGTTATCTCGACACTATATTGTCTTTGTTGGCTCCTGCACTCAATGTTATGATAATCTGATATTACAGATTTGTGATTGGCCAATGGAATATCCATCTGGAGACAACCTGTAACACTCTGGTGTTAAGCATACATAATCACTTGCATTCTTAAGCATAAGCATCATTATGCATGGCATTGATGAAAAGATTGATTGTCATTTCATGTATCATGCTTGATTATTCAAATTATGTTTGCATTTCACATGACTTAGATAAGTGGTATGAGTGTTTGGTGTTTGATGACCTCTAAAGTAACCTAGGCATGATTAAGACACCAAATGAACCTAGGTTTATGTTCATGGTTTTGGTTAATTAAGCTTTGTTGTCATGGTTGACCAAGGTGGACCATGAAAGTAGTTTTGTTTGACTGATTTGAAAGTGGTAGCTATATTGCTTGCATGTGTGTGCACCCTAAATAAAGTTTGTAGATAATTTCATAAGAACAAAAGTTGTTATTACCACTTTTCATGAAAATGCTTAGAAGATGTTCAAAAATATTAAAAAAGGGCAGATTTGGGGGCTGTTTTTCTATTTTTAGGGATTTAAGGGGTATTTTCTTTGGATTTTTATATTTCAAAATCTATGCAGAATCTGGCCATACTTTGTATAGATGAAATGTTCTACTCTTCTAGAGCTACATTTTCTTCAAATAAGTTTTGGCTAATTCGGCTTGGTTTGGGAGTTATAGGGCAGAAAAGTTTGTATTAGAGATCATGGAAATAGCATTTCAGAGCCTTGGCCTCACCGTGGTCCCGCCGCTCTGGCCATCCTCTCTCATCATTTTGGTGCGCATCAGACGCGCTGTGATGTGTAGGTGCTAGGACGTCAGTCAATGGGGTCGATTAGGGTTCCATAGGGCCGGATTTCGTCGGACCGCCGTGCGGATTGACGCCGCTCCGCCGTGCTTGTGTCCTGACCGCCACAGCCGCTCCCTTCCCTCTTTTATACCCTTGATCGATGCGCACGCCTCTCCTCTTTCTACCCGCTGGTTGGTGTCGCCGGAGCGCCGCCAGGACGGCCGGCCGAGCCTCGCCGCCGTCGAGGGCCATCGTGTTAGAATATAGGAAACCCTAGGGGTCTTGGTGCAAGATTGCTAGACACAGTATATTTCAGTTAAGGGCTCGGGTAAATGTGGAAAACGGAAAGAGATTTTCTGTAAAGTTGTTTTTCCAGCCGGATTAAAGAAAAAGGATTTTCCAGAATTTGATTAAATCTTTGAAAAATCATAACTTCCTCATTTTTCATCCAAATGAGTTAGTTCAACTTGCAGTATTTTTCTTATGAGAAGATCTATGCATGAAAAATATGAAATGTGGATTTTGTGATACTTTTCTATATAGATTTATTTATCTCTATTAATTGCTTTTATTTTAGAAAATGCATAAGTAATTCTCTGTTGCTCAGAAAAATGTGAGACTAAGTTTGTTAGTCTTCTTATTGCATGCTCTATTTGTGAAAAATGTTGTGAGGCTATGTCCTGTGGAAAGTTTGCTCTGTCTAGTTATGGTGTCTATTTCCATGTGATGATAAATAATTCATAATAAATAATATATAAGGAATTTGTGCATGAAACTTTTTGGAGGATGTTTTTATGTCAATCTAGAGCTAATGATATTCTGAGATCTATTGTTTGATATACTTTTATGTACAAAGTATTTTAGGCCCATTAAATTGTGCTGCCTTGTCATTTTTGTGTAGGATAAAGTACTTACTGTTTTGACTTAAAATTTTTATGATAGTCTACTTTATACATGATTAAGCTCCTGTAATTTTAATAGAATTTTCTGAGTAGTCTAAAGTCATGTTGTAGTTATACCCTGATTTCTTTTAATAAGTAATAATGCTTTAAAGCTATCATTTCATGTGTGTAAAAATGCTTTTTATGCTATTTGTGATATGTGTAATCTGTTATTGGCTTTGGTTCAGTAGAGGGTAGTGTGAAAAACAATAGCCGTTTATAATTTCTTTTAATGTGTAAGTAAATTGTAATGCGAGGCTTGTTTAAGAATTTTCGGTAGAAGAGAATGCAGATGACATGTGCTTATCTTGTATGTTTCAAAATCATATCATTCATCTTAGCTTAGCATTCATTCAACATCACCATCAGAATTGTATTTCTATGTATACATGGTATTCATACGCACTATGCATCATACAGGATCGTCAGAGCTCGAAACGGTAGTTCCCGGAGCACAAGGAGAGGAAGGCTAGCAGGAAGCTTTGGTGCGGGAAGTAGCAGCAGAAGAGGATCCCGAAGTTGATCTTCCGGAGTGTCCCGTCCATCAGCCAAGCTCTTTCCTGAAAGGCAAGCCCCGGAGCATTCTCCCTGTGGTTTGCAAAATATCTAACTTGAGTCCTTTATTTGTTTGATGCATGAAGTTATAGGCGTTGTTTTATGCTGCATTACTTATATTTCTTGCCACTGTTATACTTCAACCCTATTAGGTTCAGGTATGAATTTTTGCTTAGCCCTGCTTAACTAGATCGGTAGAAGTCGGATGATTTTCTGTCATCCGCGAGTTATAGGTGGTGACTCAGAATGGTTGAATACATTGTTATCTTGGATAACCATGTGGAGATAATAAATCAAGACCGGGCGGGATTGGTGTTGAGACTGAACTGGAGGTTTGGTGAGGTTATCCCGTCTGTGTCGAACTAGGACCCCGTCCGTTGTACATCCTCAAGTCATATTGAATTTATGCCTCACATTTAGCTGGAAGGATAAGTCGTTCCGACCGCGAAGCCTAATTTTGATTTGGGCCAGGAGTCGACCTGCTGTACGCATCGTATTGGTGAAGATGGGGGACCACAGGTTACGCGGAGAGTAAGTCCGAGGTCAGGGTCGCCCTGAATAAGGCAGCCGGGCGGTTCCTAGATACGATGGGTACCTGTTGATCTCGCGCTTTTCCCGAATTGAATGTCGGTGATCTGTAGCTCACCGTGGCTGGTGAGTGTGGTTTGTGTGAGGAATACCCGCCAGCTGGTTAGTAATCGATTATAATCACCATTGTTCCTGGACAGTGAACACTTGACTTGAGCAGCGGCATCGTAGTAAGAACTTGAACAGGAAATGAGATGGTTGAGCTGTTGAGATTGAAAGATACTCAACCGAATTTGGTTACTTTCTTGTTGAATAATTATTACCATGCTTGTTTAGTACAGGTGCTAATGTAGCATGATAAGGTTAATCAGATTAAAATACATTGCTAGAAGGTTCTTATTAATTATTTCTTTAATACAAGCTTTTCCGCAATTAAATGAGTCAGCTATCGTACTTATATAGCCTTGCATACTCCTTGGAGTCAATTTATTTTTAGTTTATGACGGGTAAGTCTAGCTGAGTACATCCTCGTACTCAGGGTTTTATTTCCCATGTTTTTGCAGATGGTGAGATGTTTTATGGCTATTGTCAGAACTGCTTCTATCCCGCCTTGGGAGATGACTAGACCTTGGGCATGGTCACACTTCTCTACTTAATGCTTTTGTTGGATATTGATCAAGTACCTGGCACTGTATTTGAACTAAGTGTGTGTGTGTGGATTTGAACTAAACCGCTTTCGCTTTATTTTGAATTTTGAACTTGGTTTGTAATAACTTTATTCGTACTCCGATGGTGTAAAACTATGTGCGAACTATGTACTTGTGAATGGGAATGCTAAACTATTACGATCTTGGTCGTGCCGAAAAAGTTTGAAATCCTTCGAGATTTTGGTATGACTACCGGGTTTATTAGGTCTCAATCATGTAGTTGTCGTCCTAATGGCGAATTATGTGCTTGTGCTCTAATAAATTGGTCGGTTCTGTCACAGCTGGTATCGGAGCAAGTTTAGCGTGTTACTGTTCACAAGTATTTAAAATAAAAGAGTTTTGGTTTGCGAAAAGTATTTACAAAAAGTATAGGTGTATATAGGTGTTCAAATCTATGGTTTTAAAAACTAGAGTGTGCCAGTGGTCATATCCTTTATGCCCAATAGGATTCAGGTGGCTTAATTAAGTACTAACTTAGGGGAAATTGCATCATATTTTCTATTTTGTCATTGCCTATACAATGACGGAGTCGTATGGGTGCCATTCACTTGAATGGTAATGTATGGATCAAATTGCCTCTACGCCCCGGTAAGTGTGAGTTGTGAGAGCATGATTGGATGCAATGCCAGTCTAGGGGAGTGCTTATTGATGCCGGAGTATTTACATGTTGCACACATGTTTATATGAAGGTATCCCATGTTGGGACCGTCTTCTGGCGGTATTGTCTTCTGCGCGACTTGTTGGGGTAGTAAGTAATCGGTGTTTTCACCTTGTTTGGAAGGTGCGTGAATTTTTACGTCGAATTGCATTCATATGGGATATGGGCTGAAATGAATTTTCTGCAGGTACATTAACCGTGAACGGTAGAACGAAGTAGTTACGTATGATGAGAGAACGATGTATGCCACCGCATAGAGCGTTAGATTATTAGTTCATGAGGACGTATGTAACGTGCATGCATCATGGTTAAAATTTCTCATTCATACATTCATGGTTTCTTTCCTTATAATTAAATTGTCTTATTTCTTTAAAATTATAACTTATGGGGTATACAACTTTTGGACAGATGCCGAGAACCAAGCAGACTGCTCGCAAGTCCACTGGAGGAGGAGTGCCCCGTGGTCCTTTGGCTGTCCGTGAGTCGGCACCAAGGGAGGTGGACACTTTTCTTGAGGACCACGCCATGCCTAGCCTTCTTTGGAGGATTCTCTCCAACGCTGGATACACGGTGGGCATGGAGCCTCACTACTACTGGGACAAGGATGACTTGGTGAACTATGGAGAGGCTCGTGTGGAGGTAGTTGTCCCACCTTTGGACGGTGACCCCCACTGGGTTGGGTGGCGCTATTTTGGTACGGGCAAGACTGCCAAGACGGGTGCCACATTTGTAGCTTTTGACGTGGTGGAGCACCTGATGGAGGAGATACCTCACCAGCTTGCCCAGGCTTTTACTGGAGTGTTCCCCTTTGCTCACCGCCTTTCTAGGTGGCCACATGCTGAGGGAAACCCACTGGAGGCAGGTCCTGAGGAGGCGCAGGGTAGCAGCACGCCTGCCATGAGTGCTATGTTTGCAGTGATGAGGGCCTATGTCAACATGGAGACTAAGGCACTTCGTCTGAGTGAGGAGTTCAAGGAGGCTCGAGCTGATGCACGCAAGGAGAAGCGTGAGTTGACTCGTGAGCTTCAGCGCTCCCGAGAGGAGGTAGCCCGTGTGTCTCAGCATTGAGGCAAGGTTGTTCTGGAGAGCCAGAAGATGGCTCAGGCTAGGGATGAAGCCTGGTCCGAGTTTCGTCGTCTTAGCATCTGCCAGCAGCAGGTGCTAGAGGACGTGGAGGATGTTCATGCTTACAATGCTAGTCTTCACGAGGAGGTGCACAGGAAGCAGGAGGAGATCCGTCAGCTGAGAGCAGCCTTAGTAGCAGCTAGAAGGGCTATGAACAGCGCTTCTAGTGAGAGTAGCAACAATGAAGAGTAGCCTTGTTGCTGATCGCTAGTCTCTAGTTGTTCTTTTGCGTTCCTGTCGGGTGGTCTTGTAACCCTTTTGCATGCTATCGAGACTTTGATGTAATGTGGAACATGGTGTTTGATGTGGCGATATCCGTACACCTTTAAAAGTCCAGTGTATGTATGCTGGTAAAATATGGATGTTGTAAGACGCTTTGCGATGGTTCGAAGTAATATTAGTAGTGATGTTGTGATGTGAAAATTAGAATTATTGTGCCTCTATTTATTGTGCAAATTTATTTCCCTCGATAAATTCAGTTTGGCATGATTTTTATATTCACCTCTCATTATGGCAACATTCACCTAATAAATATTTATTGCTGAAATATGCAGATGCCGGTTACCCGTAGTGGTTCGGGTGCTAATGGCAGTGGTGGATCTAAAGAGGGTGCCGATAACACTGCTCGTGGTGTGCCACCCCCACCTCTGACCAATGCGGAGCAGCTGTTTGCTCAATTCTTGGGCAGTCAGTGCAATGTGGAGCAACTTCTTCGTGAGAGCTTGGCCCGTGATGTTCGTCAGGGTCCTCAGCAAAATCAATATAGCAGCTTCAAGGGATTTTAGGACACTAAACCTCCTGTGTTCAAAGATGCTTCTGAACAGCTTGAAGCAGATGAATGGCTCAACACCATGGAAGACAAGTTTCATCTTCTAAGGTTAACAGAAGAACTGAAAACGGAGTATGCAGCCCATCAACTTGAGGGACAAGCGGGGACGTGGTGGAAGCAACATCGCACCACCTTTCCGCAGGGTGTTCCTATTACTTGGGACCACTTTGCACGCGCTTTTCGGGGGAATTTCATTCCTCCCAATTTGATGGCTATGAAAAAGACTGAGTTTCTGTCGCTCACTATGGGAACTCGCAATGTGAAGGAGTATCTACACGCCTTTAATACTTTGAGTCGGTATGCTCCTGAGTTTACAGCCATTTTAATTTGTTTAAATAATAGATGTCATTCCTTCTTTAAAATATGGCGTCAACATCAACATCCATTCAAAAAAATGGCGCCAACAAGCAGGTGGCACACCCAGCAAGACCATCTCAGTACAACAAAAGGCGCCAACAAGCAGGTGGCAGCACCCAGCAAGACCATCTCAGTACAACAAAAGGCGCCAACAGCAATCAGCATTCATAAAATGGCGCCAACCCACAACAAGTCTCGTAATGTGTACAAAAATGGGAAGTATCATAACTATGGACGATTTTAGGAAAACAATTCAATCAACTCTCAGCTACAAGAAGTCACATGCCAAACACCATAAAGTACAATGCAAGTTCAATGGTAAAGTTGAACAGGAACCTTGTTGCACTACAGAGCCTCCAATTCTCAAGATCAATGATCCATTTGCATAAGTATCAAAAAGGGAATAAATTATAAACCATAACTGGTTGGATTGCGAGCCGAGATTATGCCGCGGCACGGTTTCAAACAGCCGATGGGGCCGAGCACACCGTTTCTGCCTCTGGAAGGAAGGTGGAGGAGGAAAAGGCCGCTGGCCTTGGTTGCCTTGCCTCGGAGTCGGTGCAGATCCAGAGGCAGAAACGGCCCAAGTCAAGATTTGGCTCGTCTCGCATGCGAATTGGAGGTGGAGGCCCCATCTGCATGCCGCCGATCCTCCACCTTCCTTTGGTTGTTTGAAGGTCGATGGGGCCCTCCCGCTGATGGTCGTTTATACTCTTCCTTTGGTTTCAACCATAGTCGGCCCCATGGCTCGGCCCCATCTGCATGCGAGCACAAGAAAACCTCACCAGATGTAGATAAATTAATCTTTTCAATCCTTGAGCAATCATGTTCATTTATGAACTGATCGCTGCTGTTGCCCTGCAACCTGAGCACTGAAGAGATGGCTCTTCAAATTAGCTATGTACCTATGGATGCGTTGCTGATCTGACAACGAAAGGGAAAGTGGGGGATTTAGTGGCAACATAGGTGCTTCCTGTACTAAAAATGTGAGCAAGATGATAGACTTTGAGTATAGCGCTGTGGATCTGCTTTGGTGTCCCAAAACTTCATTAGCCTGAAATCATAATAAGTAAATGAAAAAGTCAATAACAAGTATCAGATGTAACCAATTACTGGCTAAATACATGCATCCTATAATTCCACAGCAATGTTCACAGTGCATAATAGAAGTGCAACACTTCTCCAACTAGGGGTATCTACTATCCATCTATATCTAACAGATTCTACAGAAGATGTTGAAAAATGAAAGCAAATTGTTTACAAGTGCAAAGAATCACAGGGTTCATGCACGCTATGGATCAAGTTCAGGCATGTAATAGATGTGTTTGCTTGTTGTTAGAAAGCTTTACACTAGTCATGGTAACACAAAACAAAAACACTCTTCCCATTTTCTTAAATTATATGGGAAAACAAAGGCAGCATCCATAGTGTGCATAAAGAGCTAAATGTTTCCGCACAAACCATCAAAGAAACCCATATAGTGATACTTACAGCTCCAGTCTTCCCATATTCCAAAGCAGTTTGGAATACGACATCCATTGCATCTGGCATCTCGGTGTTATCTGGAAAAAATGTTGGTTAGAATCAAGAATCAATACCAAAAAGTATTAAGAAGAACAGTGTTCCTAACCATCACTCTTCCGCAATACATGCGATATCTTCTCTGCACGATCATATGCCTTCATGAACCCACTTTCAACCCAGGAAAAAACAGAAGCTGGCCTAGTGAAATCCAATCCTCGCACTACATTCAGAGATGAGTGGCCACTCATAGGAAGGGAATGTTCTTGAGAAGATTTAGAGAATTTTTCACCATCTGATGCATCCATGAGGAAGCTACATGCATCAAGTGCCTCTTTCCAGATACAGGCCTTTAGAAAGCTGAACAACACAGAAAAGAAAAGACATGTAAGAAAAAGTGGGGTTATCATATCTGAATCCATCAACTGACAAATGCCATTTCTACGATAGTTTAAAACAGATTTTGTGGGGTATAGGAGTGTCGAAACTTGAAAAATCAAATATCTGTCTGTTCTGAGAGTGGCATACAAATAAAGAAATTTATTGGCAAAGAATATTAAGAAAATCTATTTTGAAGGCTGCAAATTTGACATTACATAGAAAACACATTGTGAAGCCTAAGTCTGACGAGATACTCATACTGAACTGTAAAAGCATACTAAGACAGAATGATGATGAACATCAAGTTTAGGGCCACAGTGGTAGTCTCCAGCATAGCAGCAGTAGTACCTTTTCCCCAGCAAGTTCCGTAAGAACAAGCACATATTGATTCAGAGAATGAAACCTTGTAATATAATCAGCTGGCTTCCCTCGTCTACAATCCATAATGGTTGACTCTTGGGAAATGAGCACAGGAACACATCCATGGCTTTGCATACCAGAAGTTGTATCAGTAAAGTCTCCGATTTGTTTTTGAACAGACCCTTTGGCAGTGGGCCTATCATAGCTGTCAGTTCTTGTATCTGTATCATCCTTTGTGGACTTGTTGATGTTGAGTGAAGACATTTCCATAGAAGTATAGTTTACCGGAACAAGCACATATTCTCGTTCAATCCACTCCCATGAATCAAAAACTGAAAAAACATATGTAGAAAGTTAATGCCTAACTCATCCCTAAAAAAAAGCTAATGCCTAACAAGAACATAAACTTTATGATTATATGATTCAAAGATAGGTAATGTACCTTTCAAATTTTTTGATTCAATGCTTTCAGACTTTGTTTTTAGGACAACAGGAGGGGTGATTGTCCTTAATTCTACAGCATGACAGGATTCATCGAATTTCCTGAAATGTTATAATTAGTCAACTTCAACACAAAGAAAGTATAGCATGATAAAACCAAACTATTCGTATTTCCTTCAACACAGAAGAAAGTATAACATGATAAAACCAAACCATTCTGAACATAAATAAAAACATCTAGAAAAGGCTGCTGGATTGTGGCACATATGAGTAACTCCTGTTTATAGATACATAATGCACTAAAACCATTACTTCCTCCAAGCAGGTGGAAATATTGACCTTATGGCCTTTGGGATAAGTAGTCTACTTGCTGGATTAACATTAAACAAGTTTAAGGCAGAAGTATATATATGATTGAAGCAAACTAAATACATAGCAGGTTTCTCGGCAGAATAAACATAACAGTCATCAAAATACCTCGTCTCCAGAATCATCAGAGTTAGCTACTCTGGTGCTTCTACCACCAGCATCCTCATCTTCCCAGTTTTCTAGAATGTCATCATCATCACTATCATCAACAGTTTGGGGGACACAACCAGAAGCAAACACGTCATCCACTTTGAGGTCATTGCCTAGTTCCTCTTTGACACCATGCAACAACCTCATCAAAGAATAACTAATAGAAGTACGAACACCCTATATACTTGGTAAGTAAGAAGAAGCTCAACTAATGAATCAGCTCCATTATCCCCTGAAAGAAAAAGCAGCTGTCAGATAGGGTATATAAAATCACCTAGAATCTGAGTTAATGAGAAGATATGTGTCATTAGCTAAGTACCATTGTCCTTCATGGCCTTCAGAACAATGTCTTTTGCTGGTCCCAAGTCCACATACTTCTGAACCAAAGAGGTAGATGGCCCAGCCTTCCCATTGCCATTAGCAACCTTCAAATCAGCCCCACAAACAAACAGAAATATTACAATCATAACCACTGCCCACTAGAAACAAGGAACATTATTCGTGTCCCTATACACTAATCATGATCCTGTTTCTGTTCATAACTACATATATCCCCCACTCCCTCCTAGCATACAAGTTACAGATCTTTTGTACTTCATAGCTAACATTGCAGGAACCTTCAATTCTCCCTACAAATGAACCACTTATGACAGTCCATTGTCCACTCTTTACAACAAAAGAATCCATTAGAGCTACTAATGGGCTAGCTAATTAGGCATACATGCAACCTTTAAAAACTAGTGGACTTCCTTGAAACCACTAAGCAAACTGCACAGATACGATGCAATCCGCTGCTGCACATACACCATCCGCCTTGATCAATCTTCCTGTAGGCAGTACAAGTGTCAAACCAACTGCATAACAGACAAACCAAACTTCAATTGACAGACTGTACTAAATTCAATACTACACCTTTAGTCAACTAATGTTGAGGGCCACATAACCGTTGAGATCCACTCCCTCAACACGTCGATCCTTGTATCACGATTCGCCTCCACCCAGTCCGACATAGGATACGTCGGTGGATGCTGTCCATGTGTACGCCGCCACAAATAATTATCCAATGCAAAGCATGATATGACAATCCAGGCCTGCTTCTCCCTTGCACAGTACGGCACCTTTACCAAAATCTGCCACCTTTCTTTCACAACCCCAAATTGACGTTCAATGATATTGCACAATTTCGCATGAATTAAGTTAAATTTCTCCTCACGGGTTAATGTCCTCAAGTCAACTCCCCTAAACTCATCTTCATGGTACCTTGTGTGATGGTATGGCATCATGTACCCGGCCTGGAACGTGTATCCACTGTCTCCCAAATAATATCGACCTGCATCAATTGAAACTATTACATATTTACTGACAACAATGAGCAGCCAACTTACTACACACATCCAGCATGAATTTCATTTGAAAGTCATCACAAACCTTGTGGTGGATGTGGGAACCTTCCATGGCTCTGACAATCCTCTAGTACCGCCTGGTCATGACATGCCCCCGCCTTCCCGGCACCGATCCAGGTGAACTGGCCATACATATTCACAATGGCGCAAACATTTATCGATGTTTCCTTGTTCCTATTAAAGAAGTCAGCTTTTGCTTCGTGGTTAACCTCAACTTCTATGTGTGTTCCATCTACAGCACCAATGCATCCATCAAACCATGGTGCATATTTCAGCAGTCTCAGGCTCACTC
This sequence comes from Bothriochloa decipiens, assembly GCA_023333625.1. Classification (NCBI taxonomy): domain Eukaryota; kingdom Viridiplantae; phylum Streptophyta; class Magnoliopsida; order Poales; family Poaceae; genus Bothriochloa; species Bothriochloa decipiens. The sequence continues at coordinate 4,497,695 of CM041629.1, forward strand.
CTCCATAGTGCTGGTCTGGTGGAACTAGAATTGTTTATGCCCATTCAAACATAACATCTGCTACTACAGTTACCTTTCTACTAACTGTATCCAAGGACCGCTCATATCTATATTTGCATTGTCTTGCTACAGAACCATGTGCACAAGTCCACACATACATACCTAAAGCTTCAATTGAATCACACTTACCTGTATTAGGCAGGCCAAATGGACGCAACATGTCATGTAACTCCATGAATGCATCACGTGACATGCGAAAGTTGTCATGACATGCAGTTGGGTTATTCAGAGTCAGTTGCATCCATTGCGCGCCTGTAAGCTTTGGTATGGGGCAAGGAGGATTAATCGGAACACTTTGATTCTGCAACATGTACTTCAGTTTTTTCAGCAGTGCGGTTGCAGACACCAAGCGCAACAACTTCTTTCCCTAAACAGAATTGTCGCTACTTGAAGAGTCCTCAGAACTGCTCATCGTCACAGTTCACATACAACATTCTGTACAAATACCAAGGTGTATGTTAAATTGTTAACATAAATTATGAACTAGAGAAGTAATAATGAACGATAAAAACAAAAAAATAGTATGATAGCAGTCTCATTTTTGGCTGATATAGTATTCATAGGTCATGATAGCACGTACCAATAGCAACACCGCAACCAAGCAGGCAGACCTCCAATTTTTAACAAGGCCAACACCAGTACAGTAGACCTAAATTAATAACAAAATAAAAACCTGAGACGTGGTTGCCAACTAAAATTATCTCTTGAATAATGAAACATGGTTGCCAACTAATATTATGTCTGCAATAATAAAACATGGTTGTCAACTAAAATTTGTTCTGACATCACACATCTCAAATTAGAACACACTCAGTTTGTTACAACCACGAACATAGAACAAATAAATAGTTCAAGACAAAGGTTGTTATTACAACAAACATTACATGACGAAATTGACAAGTACAACAACTAAAGAAGCCTAGGCAGGAATGACGATCAGCTTCACTTTGAGTTGAGGCCAGCAAATTCCCAGGACACCTTAACCCAGTTCAGGCGGCCATCCTTAGTTTTCAGATCCAGAAACGCGCGGCAGCGATGCTTGTTCAGGCAAAGGTTGAGCGCTTGCATGTAAACTACATCTTCCTCCTTGTAACCATCTGCCTCCAAAATTTCCTTTACTTGAGCTATCTCCGCTGCATACAGGGCGTCTTCATGGCCTTGGCGCTTCCTAACACTCCTGATAACGTCGTTCAGACCCTCAATGGTATCATCAATGGAAGTAGTCTTGCTGCTCTTCTTGCATGGACTGTCGACGGAATGGTCATCATTGATTCTTTTGGAGGACACACCACCACTACGGTAAGGTGTGGGCTCATCCGACAAGTTTTCAGGAGTGTGAGGGCTCGCTCCTGCGGAAGTATGGTCAGGTTCATGGCCACCGGCAGCAAACAACTCCCCTCTATCCTATGGGGTGCGTCCTAGAATCGTGATCAGTTGCTCACAGCATTGTGGACGTCTGAACCTATCAGGAATTTGTTGGCTACTTTCCTGCACGTGTTGGCTACTTTCCTGCACGTGATACAGTACTGGGCATGTTAGTAGTGAGTTAGTGAGAAAGTAGCTGGTTACAAAAGAGGCTACGAAAAGGATAAAGTTAGTACCCCGGGTTGTTCTGCAAACAAGGCGGGATCAGCAGTCACCTCACCAGTAATCAGATCACGGCCTAGGCCAGTGTGTATTTGACCATCGCGCCAATTGAAATACCGCCGTTTTAGGTCATGTACTTGTTTTGAAGCATTTTCTTGTCATACCCGAGGTGTGTAGCCTCGTTGAACTCACACACGACATTGGACCAACCGATAGTGGATGGGGTGTGGGTCTTATGGTTCCAGTGACATATGTCTTTCTGTTTTCGGATTATGTCAAGCAACAGGGCACAGGTTGGGTCATCATATGACGCTTTGTTGGGCATCTGATGCAATGTAGGCATTTTAGTGGAATTATTAACATGCCCGGAATGCAAATGAGCAAATAGATGGTAGTAGCAGTGCGCAAACAAAAGACAGCGGAAGAATCAGGGGACTTGCCTTTCCGAAACGCTTGCGGCGTTTTGAACCGAGGTTGTAGTGCCTGGCTTCAGGTGGAAAGCACGAAGACGTGGACGACGATGCCAGTGTGGGCAATATATGTTCAGCGGCAGCGCGTCCGGTGCGGAAGAAGGCAGATCAGGCCAACCAGCAGGAGGCAGCTTCCCTGGAGATGGATCCGGCAAGCAGGGTGGTGTATCCGTGCAGCTGGGTGGAGATTCCCGACCTGGTTCGATCGGTACGAGACCCTGGAACAAGAGCACGTCGGACTCAGATCCGGACGGATGAGACAAGGGAAGCGTTCGATCCCGGCGTACCTTGGTGCCGGCTGTCGGGGTCACTGGCGGCGGGACCGAAGAGCCGTTGCCGTATGCGTTGTCGCCGCGGAGGCCGTCGCCGGCGAGGGGAGGTCACGGCCGCGCTCCCGGTCGCCGCGGAGGCCGTCGCCGGCGAGGGGAGGTCATGGCCGCGCTCCCGGCCGCCGCGGGTCCCGGCAACGCCGCGCTCACGGCCGCCCTAGGTCGCGAGCAAGGCCGCCACGGGTCGCGGCCGCCGTCGCGGAGGAGTAGCGAGCGAGGGAAAACCTAGCCTGCGTGCGGCGATGCGGAGGAATCACGAGCGAGCGAACCAGTCAACCAGGAAGCCAAAGCCGTCGGTGTTTTTTTTAGGCAAGCACCGAAGCTGCTGGTGTTTTAGCCGTTCGGCTGGTGCTGGGCTGCCGAACGGCTGGGAAACCAGCCCAGCCAAATCCAGCCCAGCCAACAGCCAGCCCAGCCTGCCGAACAGGCTGTACAGATCCTATGTATGAAGAAAATTGACAAGTGATCGGATCCTTTTCGCGCACCGGTGATGATCTTTTTCAGCCGGCCACCCTCATTATTTGTAAGTTTGTGCAATGATTCTCAGCATGATTTAGCTAGTGCCATCGATTGTGTGATCTACTGCATGGTGCTGTGCCATGCGTCATTTTCGACTTTTGAGGTCTTCTATCAAAAGGCAGCAAGAGGGAGTATGATCTAAAAAAACCCACGGTGTTTGTACGTGTTGGAGATTGCAAGTTTGAAACTTGAGAGGCAAAAGGGAGGAAGGAAAATAAAGGAACGCTAGTTACGTGATGATTCGGAGTCCAAGAAGCATCCATCCGGTGACATGGTCTGATGGATGGGAAGTGAGTGAAATCTGCGAATCTATGAGCGGGCACGGGCCGGCCCTTCTTTTTACCCATTTACCAATGCATGCATGCACAGACAGCTGCTAGGACGCGTAGAAAGGCCTCAGTTTCTTAAGTTCATCTTAAAATTTTACTATACAAAATTCCTATTTTTCACCATATTAAAATACTATTAAATACATAGAGTACTAAATATGATAAAATTAAAAACTAATAATACAGTTTTATTATACTTTACGAAATAAATATTTTAAACCTAATTAATTAATATTTAAATAATTATTAGCAAATAAAAATAAAATTAGTTCCATGCAAACGCCGAATCCGTCACCCGACTTGGCGATCTAAACAAGGGCAAAGCTATATAGCCGGGGAACCTCTTTGAAACTTGCATCATTCTGAGAGGACACAGGTCGTGTCGGGTGATGCCCATGCTGATGTGATTATATTCGGGTGGGTACTACGTACTCCCCCGACTTGGCGATCTAAACAAGGGCAAAGCTATATAGCCGGGAAATCTCGTTGAAACTTGCATCATTCTGAGAGGACACAGGTCGTGTCGGGTGATGCCCATGGCTGATGTGATTATATTCGGGTGGGTACTACGTACTTCCTCTGTTAGTTTTTAAGTGTCATCATAGGACGTGTGTCGTAAGTTTAATTAAATTTGTAAAAAAATATATATAATATTTATACATCTAAATAAATTTAATAAAAAATTAAATTTAAAAATCTTTCTAATGATATTAATTATGATACTAATTAATGATACTTATTATTTATAAAAATTACCGATATTTATTTCTCGAAAAACGAAACGATACTTATTTAGGGACAGAGGGAGTACGCACCAAACTGTGCGCCAATATGCACTACCCGTTGGCTTTGGGATAAGGGTTCCGAATTGCGATTTGCAAGCCTCTTCTCGTTCCAAGAGATGGGTTTAGCTAGACAATTTATTCTAATAATCTACTATTTGTAACGGTCCTAGATTCCTAGACAATTTTAATATACTTCCTTTGTCCAGGAAAAAATGCAATTTTCACATTCAAAGAAAACAATTTCAAAAATACTAACATTTGGGATACAAAGTATAAATATTGTTAGATTAATTATGAAATATATTTTTTATAATAAAGGACCTGTAATTTTTGCCCAACCAAAATCATGGCAAGTCAAAACATAGGCCAACCAAGCAAGGCATGCCAAAGTTAGGAAAAAAAACCATATGTATGTATTTGGTTGGTTGCCAAAACAAAAGCTTGCCAAATTCTCTTTTACATGTATTTCAATCATTCTAGAGACTTGCCAAAGCTTTGGCATAGAAATTGATAGTTCCAAATCTTTGACAACAAACCAATTGATGACCGTAAATTTGACATATCATAATTTTGGTTTGGCAAAATTTAGATGCCAACCAAGTAGGCCCAAGCAGATTTGAAGAGATAAATTTAGACACTTTTCACGATAAACGGAGTGATATAGATACAGTTTTTGCACTCTATTGTTGATGGAGGGAGCACTCTTTATAATGGTATTAGATCCTGATTGGAAACACAAAACTTTAGACAAGTTTGGCTTAGGTTGGCAAAATTGTACACTTAATTTTTAGACTATGTTTGAAGACTTTAGAGTTAAAGTGGTTTAACACTTTGTGGATAAAGTTTATTACTTGGTAGTGCTTGAGAATGGTCTTTTTTTTGGAATGACAGAATTTTTAATTGAAAGCTTAAATTCTATACGCTTTGTGGATAAAGTTTACCTGGTGGTGTTTGAGAATGATCTTTTCTTTACCGATAGAATATTTAGTTGAAACCTTAAATTCTATTGTGTGCCTAACAGGAAAGTATATTGAAATGCTCACCGCTTCTCATATACTCCCTCCGTTAGTAAATAAAAAGTCGCTTTTACTATGCATCTAGATAAATAATATGTCGAAAAAAAAATCAAAGCGACTGATAATTTGAAACATAAAAGTACACATCATTGACGACAATGGTTATTGTGAATTGGGTTAGTTGCCCGCCCAATGCAACCTTGATTATCACGTCTTGATTTAATTAACGTGCAAAACAGATTTTTTTTGGGTGTAAGTGGTATGGCCATGGGCAAAATGCATGGTTCTTCCACTTACCTTAAATTTTCTGTTTCAATTAACACTGAGGGCCATATGCAGCTGGATTGGGGGTTGAAGCCCTTCTACCCCTCTACACTCGGTTGAAGAAAATGGTGAGGTATAGGCAAATAATGAAAGAGAAAGAAATGAGAAACGGAGAGAATAAGAGGAGCAACAGGAGTTAAGCATCATGTGTACTTGTGATCAACAAGGTAGCATTGTTGCTTTTGTTTGTTGTTTTCTTAGGTTGATAAAGTTGTCCAGGTAGCAAACAGCCAAGAGAAAGAAGCTTAGGCCACTAGTGGTCCCTTTCAGGCCTTTCGGGGGCATAATCAGCAGGGTCGATGGAGGCTAAATTAGCCAGCTAAAAATCAGCCTTGCCAAACGATCTAAACACATGTCCTTAGACTATTTTTTGAACCCTAACTGGCAGCTAGCTGGGTCCAAACAGGTCGTCATAGTAGAGTACTGTATATAGAGGCGCATGCATGCATGCCAAGTCGGCACTGCAGGGTGGCCGCGGCTTGCGTCAGTTCGTGTGGCATTGGATACCCTGACGCAGTGACGCCCGATGCCGCAGAAGAAGAGAAGAAGGCAGCAAAGCCTGGGCTCTTTCTCATCTCAAACTCGCGTGGCCGGGCCGCAACATTTGACGTGGGGGAAGTGTGCACGTGGCGAGACAAATAATTGGCGCCGCTGTGATCGGGACGCATGGGTCTGCGCTGCGCTGCGGCCGTGTCGCCGCCTCCCCAGGCCGGGCCTGCCGGCCCCCATTCAATTCGTTTTCTCCTCCTCCGGTCCTCCCGGCGGCCGTCCGTCGTCGTCCTAGATCGGCTCCTCGCAGCCGCGGTCGTCGATCGTTTCCTCGATGCGCTGCGCTGGTGTTCCGTACGTGCTGTCGCGGAGACCGAGACGAGATGCCTTATTTTGTTACTGACTGGCTGGTGGAAGTCAGATGCAATGCAACCGGCCAACGGGCAGACTACTGAGGCAATTGTTTTACTAGTTTCAGCTGGGGATCCCATGCATGATTCGGCGCCTCGGGTGCGCGGGAAGCAGCTTATTCAGCGAATCAAATCTTCACTGTATTTTTATGTACTCGTGTGAATTTCATGAATAGTTTTTTCGTTTTTTTCTGCAAAATTTCCGTGTGCTAAATGTGCTCTCGATTTTCAATTTTGTTCATATGTTACAAGGGTTGTACGTACTGATGTCGATGAAACAAGCCATCGCCTGGTCACTTCATTCTGTTTTTAGCTTCCTTGGTTGAAGAAAGCCGCACAGTACGGACGGACTGCCGAGACCCCCCTTGCTCTGCCTCAGTTTACCGGGACCCGAGCTGGACTTTTTTTTTCTGGCAAAGCCCATATGATGGCGAGAATCTGGGTTATCCGTACGAGTCTAACATCGTTTAACACCTGCACAGCTCTGCCCGCAGGAAAAAACGAAACTTTGGAAAGCACACACGACAGCATTGCTAAAGCTCTGGGGTTAGCAGAGCTTAAACAACTTAAACTTTACCGTGCACGGAAAAAAACCAAACTTAAGACACGGGAAAGTACACGCGACAGCATTGCCCTGGGTTTAGCAACGGTTAAACTTAGTAAATGGGTGCAGAGAAGCTGGGAAAGTGTACAGCTATTTGCAGAATGTGGATTGCTGTACCAATGGTAGAATCATTTTCCTGAAGAAAGTCTGGTACTATTTATCTATTTATTTGGTTTGCCCAGCAAATGTGAACATATTGTTACACTCTACTAGGTGATGCTCTACTAGGTGGAGCAAAGTACTTTTTTTTTCCTTACCGATCCCGACACGTTACTCCAGACATGTTGCAGAATGCCCACTGTAGCATGCAGTACCAGTGTGCCATATTGTACTGCCACTTGTATATTGCCCATTCTGCTCGGCTCCAGAATCCGCCTTGTTTGACGTGGCCGCAGGCGAGAAGCTGAATTCAAGGTGTATGGATCACCGTGTAAAATAAATAATATTGGGTGCCCACGATTGTTTTCGTGAGAGGACAATCGATCTACGTATACTACACTACTTTTTTTTCTCTGTAAAAAGGTCCGATCACACCGGCCAGCAGGCCGCCGGCGATCGAATTAGGCGCCACCGAGATCGCCGCAGGGCAGGACAGCCATCAAGACGCCGGGGCGCGCCATGCATGCACGACTGCAGACACCGAGACACATGTACCCGCGGCGAGGTCGAGTAGAAATTCGGAGCACAAGTCAGGGTGCCGGCCGGCCGGCTGGCCGTATTGCGTGCGGCCATTGAATTGAATTCGAGTCGCTGCGTGCTGCACTGCGGGCGTTCCCTCCCTGACACGACGTACGCAGCCCCGGCCGTGTATCAGCACGTCGAGATACACAACGACGTCTAGAGATACTGTACTACTATATATAATGCGATACTAGTCTACTAGTACGTGTAAGTGTGGGCGTGATCCTGATGAATCATGGAAATAATGAAGCGCTATAATGGCGGCGTACGGTGAAAAGATATGGACTAGCAGATGAGCGAGGGTACATGGCAGCTGATCGCGCCGTGTTTAGTGCTCTTGGATTCTACCGACTGGCCGCGCACCATGGTCTTGAATTCGGGTTCGAGGCAGCATTTGCATGCATGCATGACACAGCTCCAGTACGTACGGGGCTGCCGCGCACGGTGAGATTCACACCTCCTCCGTACCACTCCAATCGTGCGTGTTATTGATTGAACGAAACAGTATTAGAGCCCGATTCCTTTATCTAAATAAAAGGAGCCCGATTAGTTCCTCTCGATCGTGCGGTCTCAGCTTCTCTCCTATAGCTTTAGTCCTGTGTGTTACTGTAGAAGGCTGTTTGTATACTGTGAAACAGTTCAAATAAATTAGGACATACAAGGATGTTTATGTTTTTTTTTTAATTTCACCTTCATTCAACGATGAAGCCAGCGGAGGGCAACCCAGGCTCCATGCAAACCCTCCCTAAGCCCTCCCACCGTCGTGAGGAGGAGGAAGAAGGAAAGTTGGGGCGAGAGGAAGAAGAAGAGGAAGGCAGTACCCCGCCCTTCGGCAAAAAGAATCTGAACTTCGTCGATGCCTTCTTTACGGTACTCAAACAATAGGCGAACTGTTCAAAAGCCAAACCTACACATGTGGATCCTGTATGATAATATAGATCACTGAAGCAAGCGAACAAAAATAATCTTGACTACGGTGTTCAGACTGGATAGAGCAATATAATAAAAAAATCCTTAACATTAATGAATAGAAACCCCACCAAACGAACCTTAATTTTGAACATACGAGTAGAGTACATCCTAGTAACTCACAACTCTTCGCACGGTGCTACTGTGCTATTCGCTCTGTCTCATGGACTATGTCGCTCGGGAAGCGCAACTGTGAGGAGGGCACGGATTTCCATCGACAAAGAACGGAGGGAGCAGATTGCTAGGCTAGGCTAGTATGGGGCATGCAAAGGGACCGGTCGGGACGGGCGGGATGACGCAGAGGCAGGATCGGAGAACACAGTGGGGTCGTCGTCAGGTCTGCACAAGACATTGAATCCCCACGGTGTACACTGATGAATGATATTCAACTCACGCTTCGTGTCGTAGCAGGGCTCCGCGTCCGTGGTCTGTCCGTGCGTGTCCATCGTATAGCAGCAAGCAGCAGCACTGATCGCCCTAGTTCGTAGACGCTGTACCACTGTCCACTGCCCGGCTTGATGAAGGCCACCGCCGGGGGCCCTTCGCAAACCACATGGAAATGGAGCCGCCCGGCCGGCCGTGCCGAGGGATCGGACCGGACCGGACCGGAGGCCGGCCCCAGCGGTCGCGACCGCACGAGCGCATGCATGCACGGGCCTCCGCCGCTGGATCGCCGAAGCCGAACGCCTCCGCTCGTGGCGAGCCGGCGACGCTGGCCGAGCCAAGATGTGCGTACGTGCATCCAATCCCGTGTGCAGTGCAGGTGCAGGTGCAGGCGTGCAGCGCAATGCCGCGCGCCACGGGCACGGAAAAGCACGGTGCATAGTGCTCTTCATTCCTTCTCAGGCAGCGTGCATAGTTCCTCTGCTCTGCGACTGCCATGGATGGTATACTACTGTATAGGCCGGGGAGCCCAGCGGCTGCGGCATCGGATCAGGGAATTGAAGCCGGGCCAGTGACGTGAAAGGTTCAATTAATGGTCAGTTTCAAGTACCTTTTCCAGTTTTTTATTATTATTTGAGTGACATTCTTACTTTACTTTACTGCTTCGGTACAGTGTCGAGATTCCTTATCATCTTAGGCCCGTCTGGATCCTCCGGGACAGTGGACAGGAGATAAAAAAAATCCCAGTCGGTGCAGACAGGGTGGAACTGCGAAAATCTTACTGTCCCGTAAGAACGTGATATTTCAGGATACTGTCCTCCCTTATGTACTAAAAGATAAAATTGCCCTTGCCTTATCTTCGTCAGAATAACAATGTTGAGGGACATTTTAGAAAGTAATCTTTCACAATCATAGAATCCAGAAGCATAATCCAAGAATCCAAACAAGGAGGGATTATTATTATCTAGAATCCAAATTATGGAAATCTCCATTTTGGCGTATGGATTCTAAAATCCAAAGGGAATCAAACGGGGCCTTAGTCCGGGTTCAAATCAGTGCCATCGCTCGTCCACACCAGAAAAGCTTTTAGCTGGTCCGTGAGTCCGTAAGTTTAATAGTATTCTGTGAGAGAATAAATCCAAAAAAGTTGACACTAGGATAAGGAAACAAGGCCAAAGGCAGTTAACAAAAACTACATATAGATATGTGACACGTGAAGCCCATCTATAATTCTATAGTTAATTAATAAATAATCCCACCGCTATGAAATATGCAAGTATGTTTGGCGTAAAATATATTGGATTTTGAATTGTCTAAGCAATGTAAATTTCACCGAGTTTATTAAAAGATTAATAATAGTATAAGAAATGCTTTTACAATTTATTCATTGTATCTAAAATGTCTCAAACGTAGCGTCAATTTAGAAGGACTTAGCTCGGCGCGACTCATCGGTCGGAGCTAGAGCCCCTGAGGTGAAGCTACTCGTATGTGTTATGGACTCCGGCTCTTCTCGTGAGAAGGGCTTCGGCTCTTCCCATCCGTGCGAATATGCGATGGCGCCCGGGAGAAGCTGGTGCGGGAGTCGCAGCAAACATAAACCATGTAACCATGTGAAAGTAACCACACACGCGAAAGCCGATTTTCTACTAGCATCTTGAAATTCCTCCTTACAAGGGTGTATTTTAGACTTGAACGGCAGCACGTGAGGGCAAAGGAACACGAAGGAAGGGAACAGAATTTTAGAAAGGGAACGGAAAGCATCGCCTTCTTTTCCCCAGGAACACCACCACCCCGCCACCGCCAGTTTTGGTGATCAGATCAGATCAGATGAGATCACGCACGACATCCCCCCATCCTCCTCCTCGCCAGTGCCGGCCGTTTCCGCCCGCTACAAGCAGAATCCCAAGCGAGCAAACCCCACGCGGCAACAGCCGCGGCGCCACCCACCCAACCCACCCAGCCTTCATTTCTCTCTCTTACCTAAGCCATGGCCCAAGCCCAGCCGACCAGCCGCCTTCCCTGCTCTCTCTCTCGAGCTATTTGGTAGGAAGCCATCATGGGAGGTGGGCTTCGGCAATATGCCATCCCACAAAGGGGCTTCGGCGATATGCCATTATGAAGCGCGACGCAACCGGTAGAATGCCATCGCGGTGATTTTGGTGCGTTTTATCCCCACTTTGCCCCTCACCTTTTCTTTTTTCCTTTCTTTCTCTCCCAGGCGCTCCCGACGGAACGGACAGACCAAACGGATCGAGCGCTAGGCCTCCTCTTCTCTGCGTCCGGCCTCCTCTTCTCTGCGCCCGGCCTCCTCTTCTCCGCCGCGCGCCCAGCCGCCCGCCGCGCGCTAGGCCCGGCCGCCCGCCGCCGCGCGCCCATTCCCAGCCACCGCCCGCCCGGCCCCCAGACGCCGCGCGCCCATGGCCGGCCTCCTCTTCTCCGCGCCCGGCCTCCTCTTCTCCGCCACGTGCTAGGTCCGGTGCGCCCGGCCGCCCGCCGCGCGCTAGGCCCGGCCGCCGCTGCGCGCCCATCCCCAGCCGCCGCTCGCCCATGGCCGGCTCCAGCTCGCCCTGGCGCGGCTCCAGCGCCTCCTCGCCGGCCCTGGACCACAGTAATACCGCCACGGCCATGCACAACAGGTACACAATACCGCGAAGCCGAAGGATTTCAAACAATGAAATCCCTCTTGTTCCTTGCCCACACTGTCAGTGCCACATTCTCAGGGTCTGTACATCAAAGACAGAGAAGAACTATGACCGTCAGTTCTATGTTTGTCCAACTCGATCGGTGAGAATTCTTGGCTGCATTGTGTTTATATTTTGTGGGATTTGATGTATGTGTCAATTTGATTTGTTTCCCTTCCATTGGCGACAGAGAGATGGCATGCGTGGCTGTCAATTCTGGGAGTGGGAAGAGGGATATGAGCAATACTTGGTTGACGAGAAGTTGGTCCCTCCAGATTATCAACCTGTTTTCGAGTCTACTAAGTTGCCGTTGCAAGTCCCAATTGCCAAAAACAAAGCAAGCTGTGGAGAAACAAGCCATGATGAACAAGATGAGCAGCTTAGGGAGATAGTAAAGCTGCTGAAATGTTTGCTTCTTGTTTGTGTACTTGTGTTTGTTAGCAATTTGGTAGCAATTGTTAGGACTAGGTGAATCTTGTATGCTTTGGCAGCAATTTGGCAGGCAAATGTATCAACTGTGCGAATGAATGAATGAATGAAAATAACATGTTGGTTCTCAAACAAGTCTTGTTCTCAAACATTACATAAGTTCTCAAACATGACAAAGGTTCTCAAACATTACATAGGTTCTCAAACGTGACAAATGTTCTCAAACATGACATAGGTTCTCAAACACAGGTTACGAAAATGACATGGGTTCTCAAATGCAAGTCTGGTACACACAGGTAGATGAAACACACAGGTTCTGAAAATGACATGGGTTCTCAGATATTTTTCATTTTCTTTGGGACCAACTTCTTTGCTGTCGCTCTCTTCTTCTTTGGTGTTCCTGCAGTGGCGCTGGGCAACCCATCAGTAGGCTGGACTTCTGTGCTTTCTCCCAAGTGGCTACAAAAAATAAAAGAATTGAGTAACATTTCATTACTATGTTCAGGAACTATGGATGGATCTCAGCTGTCTGCTTACCTATGTACTATTGAATTTTTCTGAACAAATGGGACTAAAGCAGTAACATCTTGCACAGTTGCAAGGTCAGATTGCATAGAAGGATTTTGAGGCTCCTCTTGCACATAAGGATTTTCAGGCTCCTTCTCTTGCTTCTTTGCCCTTTTTATTGGTATTTTAGCATTTGGCCCATATTTAGTAGTATTTTTCCTGGGCTTTCTTTGCCTGTATGGAGGACAAAAAAATTAAACAAGTATTTAAAATGAAATATTGAAAAAATAAAATGAAGGACATAAGATGCTACCTCTTCTTTGTCCCATTAAAACTGCACTTGTAGCTATTTTCTCCATGACCCAATTCACCACAGCGCTTGCACTTCCTTTTTCCCATAATTAGTTGCCTCTTTCCCAGAGCAGCCTCATGTGCTTCAAGTTTTGCCTCCTTGTCGGCCTCATTGGCAGCATCCTTTGCATCTTTTTTGCTCATTCCACCTTTTCCCCCTTCCAAGCAGCCTTTGATTCGCAGTTTTCTAGGCTTTCCAGCAGGTCTTTTAGCTAATGGTGCATTAACAGGAAAGGGGAAGTCAACATCAGGCCACTGGGTCTTATCTAGAAGAGGCTCTATCAGTCTCTTATAAGCATTCTTGAACCTCTCCACTGAGTAATATTCATGAACAAAGTCTTCCATCCTGACATCAATGGCTTGTGTTGCTGTTATGAGGCACAAGGCATGGTCACAAGGCTTTCCAGTGTGCTGCCACTGAAGACACGTACATTCATGCAAATATGACTTCACAACATGCCGGTTATGTGTGCTGGTTGTGTCATGTATCTCTGCAGCAAAAGGACCTGCCTTCACAACTGATAGGTGTCCTAAACCTCTAGTCCTTGCTCTCAATTGTCGAAGTACTGCCGGTAGGATCCTACCATGGAGCCTCTCTGAAATTGCACGCCTCTTGTGAAATAGTGTCATTATCATCTCTCTAATCTTGTCAGCAAGCTCAACTATAGGTAGGTCTTTCCAATCTTTCACCCAGTTATTGAAGCTCTCTGCAAGGTTGTTGGTAACATAATCACACTTGATTTCAGGGTTGAAGGCACTTCTCATCCATAACAATTTGTGATAGTTTTCAAGCCATTCCAATATTTGAGGGTTAGCTGCAGTAACTTGGTCAAAAAAATATTTGAAAACTCTAGGTCTATATGTTCTTGCTGCAGGATACATCTTTGAATATGCATCTCCCCCAAATCTTTTAATAAAATTCTGCATTAGATGCCTAAAGCATTCTCTATGTTCAGCTTGAGGGAAAACATCTTTGACGGCTCTTTCAAGACCTTTGCATGCATCAGTACAGATAGCAAGTACTGGTAGGTGTCCTATGGCCTTATGCAGCTGAGTCATAAACCAAGTCCAGTTATCTATTGTCTCACCGTCTATGAATCCAAAAGCAAGTGGATACATCCAATTGTGACCATCTATAGCAGTAGCAGCAACCATATGCCCATTCCATCTACCATTAAGTGATGTTGAGTCTATGCTAACATAAGGCCTACAACCCTCTAAAAAACCCTCAATGCAAGGACTTAAAGCACAGAAGAATCTGGAAAAGTATAATTCCCCATCTACCATCTTTACGTCAATTTCAATGATACTTCCAGGAGAACGCTGCATTACCTCTGCCCTCCAATTGAACAACATTTGGAAGCTCTGTTGCCATATGCCAAACAACTTGTCACATGCCATTTTTCTTCCCGACCATACGGCGTCATAGGTAATTTGACATTTATGCTGCTTTTCTAACATCTCCCTCATTTTTTTGGTACCTATGGTGGAATCTTCCTTCAAGAGAGGAATGGCCTTTGATTTCACCCAGATAGCTGTTGGAGTGGTTGTTTGCCACCTTGAGCTAGAAGTACATGTGTGCTTCACTAACAAAACTGTAACCTAAAACAAGCCAACAATAAAAATATTTACAAACAAAAAATGGAGACATACAATTAGGAATTGACAAGAAACCCTGAAGTAATAGAAAATAGTTACACACCTTCGCGGTGTGCCCATCAGGTTGCCTACGCCCATTAATATGCCATGGGCAATCAACATCTATGCAATTGGCAATGAACCTCTTTGGGTCTGTTTTGACTATGTAGTATTCAAACTGTTTGTTTATTGCAAATTGTTTCATGGCCAGCCTAAACTCGTTCATGTTTGGATACACGGCGCCAATATCCATAGAAGGGTTGTTAGGATCATAACCACCGAGTCCTTCCCCTGGCACATGATCATCAACCGAAATTGCAGCACCAGTTGTGTCAATATCCATAGAAGGGTTGTTAGCAGCAGTTGTACTGTCCCTCTCAGCAGCAGCCTGAGCATCAGCCTGAGCATCAGCCTCACAAGGGTGATCATGCTGATCACCATCAGCTCTCAAACCCAAAAGACGAAACATCTGATCCTCATTAATTAAATCTACCATACCCTCACCCCCTTTATCAAATGTGTTTTTAATCTGCAGATCGTCCTAATTAACACATCTAGAATGCCCTGCAGCCCCTGAACTACCAAGAAAATCACATGCTCTGCCAACATCTG
>CM041629.1:4522868-4552504 GCA_023333625.1 Bothriochloa decipiens
CAACTTGCTTGGGACTGACAGGCTTGGTTGTTGTTGTTGTTGTATTTATGTACAGGAAATCTTTGAAAATTCATATCTTCGTCGTTATAACTCTGATTTTAGTGAACTTGACGTCTGTGTGATCGTAGAAACGAGTAGAATAGTTTTATAACCTTTTTATTCTGTTTTGATGACATTGATGTACTGTTTCTCTAATAGCTCGTTGTTTGCTTCGTGTATGTATGCTCGATTGGATTGTCTGGTGTTGATTGTTAGTGTCGAGTTCAGACGGTGAGGTTTTTGCTGAGCAAAGCTACTTTGAGGATCAGCAGGATCAGCAGGACTTTGTGAATCAAGGCAAGTATAGCATGGATCTTTCTTGTTACCTATTCACTATAAATAACAATTCATATGCATGTGTCTGTTTGATGACCTAGAAACTATAACTAGCTTTGATATCCTGATTCCTTGAACCTTTTGGGTGCATTGGGTAGCAAGATGCTAGTGCTTAATGATATCATGATCTTGTGGCTTGATGAGTATTTGTGACATAAACAGTAAAAATGACTTTTAACCACCTGAGGATTAATCAGTAACGTACCTTCCGGGATTTACAGTACAACTGTGAGGGCTATATGGCTCTGGTTTTAGCTCAGTATGAGGACCTTTTCTAGCATGTTAGCGGTTCCCTTTATGGCGCAAGGGGGGTGTGCTTCGGGTTGGGTGTAGTTGGACCTCTGTCTGTATGAGTATAGGCTGCGGTCGTGTGCCATCAGAAGGAGGGATACTACATCCGTTGGCACAGAAACCTCAGTGGCCCTAACTTGTTAGACGAACCTTTGAAAGGCTTCATAGTGAACCCTGCCGGTCCTCCTTGGTAGTGGGCTAAGAGGCTGATCTCCTCGGACCAAAGGGCAATTCACGGCTCACAGTGAAAGTGTACACCTCTGCGCAGAGTTTAATAAACTGGTATACTAGTCTTGCTCAAGGACACGAGCGGCCTTGGAACTCCTTACACTAATGATGATCTCTCTTGTCATGTTAAATTGTTCATATATTTGCTGTTATGCTTTCTATTCATTTATGTTACATTGATCATGATGGTTTTAGAAAACACTTGCCACCTTGATGCTGCTTAACTGATCAACTTGATTAACATATAAAAGCTAAATGCAGTCAAACCGTGTCAGCTTATTTGAGCCTCATTAACCCATGTTATGCTTGTTGAGTACGGTTGTGTACTTACGCTTGCTTTACTTTCAATTTTGGAAAATCCCGGATGGGTAACAGATGAAGGTTGGAGTGAGAGCTATCAGAATGAGTACTAGGCTTGGTGTTCACCAGTCGACGTGTCTCTGTGGGAGCTTCCGTAATAATATTATCTTAGATTTTATTGTTTATGCGTAATACTCTGTAATAAATATTGGTACATTATATAATAAACAGGATGATGATACTCTTTGTAATTTGTCATCCTATATGTACGACTGTTCCTGAGGCACATATAAGATTATTTATGTATTCTGCTTTTATCCTTAAAAGTGGGGTGTGACACAGATTCAGCAGACTGCTCATCATAGAACGCAGGTTGGACCATTTAACAGCTCCGGAGTGTATGCAGCATGTACAGTAATTCTAACGTCATTGTGGGCTATGGAGTGCATGTCAGTGCAGGTATAGTAGTGGTGGTTTTTATCTAGAAGTATTAGGTCAAAATATGAATATAAAACTAATTTAAACTACTATCCATCTAGCCTAGGTAAGTCTGCAACTCTCTCTCCTCTCCACTTCTCCCTCAAAGTTGTGGTTCTCCATCTTATCTCTTCTTTTGCCATTGTAGCTTTCTGCGGGCATCACTGCTGCTTGGTTTCAACCGATTGCATCTTAGTTGGAACTACAGATCTTGTCATGACTAGGTCATATTTACAACTAGCCATAACCTAGATAGCGAATAAAGCTGAAATGATGCAATTTTATGAATTCAAGGATTGGTATGACACACCCAAACAAATTTGAGGACCAATCAAGCACTCTATTGATAATCTAGTGATATTCATTTAGCCTGGTTTATATTTGGTTAAATTTAAGAATATTTAACCTCTCAATGTCTGAGAATGACATTTTTTTTACCAAAAGAGTACTTCCTCTGTCTAAAGAAGACTGCAATTCGATCTAGCACAGTACCAAATCAATGTATTTTAAGTTTGACTAACTACATATAAAAAGCATCAATATCTATTATATCAAACAAATATTACTAGATTTGTTATGAGATATATTATGACATTTTTATGATATTTTGTTTAATTTTAGACATTCGAATAAGAATGCATTTTGCATTTTGGAAAATATTTTCTTTAATAGAGGCAGTACCTCACTAGCAAAAGCATTTGATCATCAGGATCCTCTCTGTCCGTGACCTTTTCAGCATTCAAGATCTGAGATGCCCTGACAGGAAGAGGCAATGCGCTGAGCTCCATTATCACACGAGTTTCATATGAGCAGGCAACAGTGCAACAGTGTCGTCCTGGCCTTGTCTTTGTGCAGGAAACGTTTACACCCATGTACCAAAAGTCTGTACTACTCCTTCACCCTCGTGCACGGGACGCGCGACACAGTCACAAATGCCGCATTCTCGCCTACCAAAAAAGCCTACCCCAAGGCCCAAAGCAAAATAAACACAGTATCCCCGATGGATCCAGCTGTGGCCTGTCGGAACGGCACACAGGAGCATGTTCTAGCAATATTAGCGAGTGATAGGAAGAGTGCAGAAAGTGTCTGTTCCATCTAACTATTCACTGCACTGAGTTTATATTCATTATCAATATATAGGAGAAGGCCGGAACTGATGTGAGGACCTGGCTCTTGTGGTGCACAGTGTCATTAACACCTGGATCGAGGTCGATTTCTGCAAGAGACGGAAAGCCAGACAAGGACGACGACGACACCACTGCAGATTGCTGCGCCCGCTCGTGCATGGTCGTCCTCGTCTCGTCGCTTCCTTCACCCTGTGTCGCAACAGCGCCATGAACTCAAGCTAGTCCTGCGTGTACATGTACTGATCGGAGATGGATGATCGTGAGGAGACGCTGTCATGCAGTGTACGTGGCCTGTGCCCATGTTGGTGTTGGCCATATGCTAGTACGTACTTACTCGCAGTAGAAATTGTAGAATACGGCATGCCTGTAGGAGTATAATTAGGGCTTGTTTGGTTAGGATGCAAAATTTGTCAAATCAGAACTAGGGCATGCTAAATCATGGTTGTTAAAAACTTTGGCAAGATTGTTGGTATAGCATTTGGTTGGTTGCTAAAATGAACGCATGTCAACTTTTTTTCTATACGTAGTTTAAGAATATTTTAGAGACCAAAATTTTGACATAAAAATTGGTGATATTAATTCTTTAATAATAAATTAATTGATGGTAATAAATTTGGTATGTCATAATTTTGGTTCGATAATAATTGAATGTTAGCCAAACGGGCCCTTATACTCACATAGCGAGGCGGCGCACTGAGGCAGCTGCTCCTGAATCCTGATGATCAGCTCGGCAGGCTCGGTGCTCTACTAGGAAAAGTAAACGTGGCAGTGAAGTTGGTTCCCGCTGCATTCATGCTAGCAGTGAAGTGCAGTGCAGTGATGTGCAGCTGCAACTGCGGTAAAAAAGGGTCCTTTGAGGCAATTAATTTAACATTATTCCATCGTGGATGGTTATATACCTTCACAGATAAACCCTAGCAAAGAATCTAAATGTATGATATCATGCTAAATGTATCGATGAGAAAGGGAAATACACGCTACTGTGAGTGTGTGAGCATGCTAAATTCCCAGTTCTCCACTTAATTCGTACTCCGTATCTTTGATTTCGGTCATGATCCCACTCTACTTGGAACGTGTTTCATGATATTCTTATCTTATTCTTTTTTTTGATGAAAATGATATTCTTATTCTTCACTTGAGAATAAAGTTTCTCGAACATAAAACGAGGCCATGTTCCAGGTTTCAAAGTACTAAGGTTCGACCACAATAGCTTTCTTCGTATATACAAGGACCAAAACGGTTTTCATAGTGCAGGAATTTATTTATTTATTCATGTTTTCTGTGCTTTCTTTCTCGTCCTTCTTTCCTTTTCCGAATTGCTTCTCTGGATCAAGTGGGCGTTTCAATCTTCCTTTTTCTTGTTTTTATTTATTTATAAAAGATATCCCAAAATTGTTCTTTGGATGCACCTCATATTTTCTTGTTTTGAAAAACGAAATCTCACTAATTCCATGCGCCTGCTCTGTATGAGCGGTAAGAAAGAAGCAAGGACTTCAAATGCAATCAACCAAACACATAGGAGTCTCTTGCTCTTGAGATCCGAACTCGTCAAATCGTAGCTCTAATTCTGCCAACGCCATCCTGCTGAGTTTGCACTGCATATGGCAGCAAAGACGGACTTGCGGCCCAGTACGCCCACGGCTTCGGCCCAGAACTCTTGGGCCCGACGTCGACACTCGTTTTGGTCCCAAAAGTGCGCGTCAAAGTTAGGCGCCACGTGATCCGCCGCCGTCCGCCGAGGAGGCCGGAATGGGCCCGGTCTCCAACGGGCAGTCAGTGGGCTAAGGAGTGCGGTATACTCCATGACACGTGGGTCCGCACGAGGACAGCCTGTGTGTGAGCGTGTCCCGCTAAACCAGGCTTGCTTCCCCGATAAAAAAAAATCGCACGCGTGGTCGAGTGGGACCCACACACCGAGCGCTTGGAGAACGGCGATGCAGAAAAAAGGAAAGGTCTTGCAGCGCGTTGGATGATTTCAAATTAGCCCTCCAATTTTTCAAAACTACGGAGCCATCCCTACGTGCACCTTCCAGCTTTCCCCTTCGTCTATCTATTTATTTATTTTATTTTATTTGATCAAATATATGTAACAAATGTTACTATTTATAATGTGTACTTAGTACTATGGACCAATTATAGAATATTTTTTATAATAAACAATGTTGAGGTTAGATTGTTTAACTCCTCAAGATTTAATTTTTTTTTGAAGTAGAGGTTGCAAGTCTTTAAGAATTTGTGAAAAAGATATTACCAATAATACCAAATAACTAGATTATTGTAAATAATTTATGATAGAAAATTTGATAATAGAAGACATTGTCATTTTATGCCTCGCATAACGATAATCTAGGGTTTGACCTTTAGCTTAGGGTTATTAGTGAGCCGAGCATCCCAAACTCAAGCTTGTCAAGACTAGTATAAGATCTTTTTTCGGTCCACAATGCTCAATCTCAAACAAGACTTGAGGAGTTTGGATTGCAGATGAAGATCATTCCACAAGTTAGATAATGAATCAAATAACATGTAAATGAATACAAATAACAACTTACATATAAATAGTATTTGTCTAAATAGTACTAGTATATACACATTTGTTATGGAATAAAAAATATAAAAAAAATGTGATAAGCAATATGTGATGAGCCTTGAGGAGTTATTCGAGACTAGGATCAGTCTTTTTTTATGCAAACATACATGTATTATAGTTAAGGAAACGTAGACGAACCCATACAAGTACGTATAAGAATACAAAGGACAGTTGTACTACCCAACTTTGCAGAAAGACCACAAGGAAAGTAAAAATTACAATCAGATCCCTGGACTCTTTCCCCTCCCATCTCCGGCGTCGGAAGCTTCTGCCGCCGCTTCGATCTGACGAAGTTCCATCGCACGAAGGCTTTGTAGAGCCGAAGCAGTTGTCCGACGCCAAGGCCGAAACAATTCCATCGTTGAAAGATCATCGGACGGGGACGCGCCCCAAACTTCGTAGATCTGGATCCGGAGCTTGCCGTCGACTGGCGTCGAAGGAAGACCAAGCTCGATCCACATGCCTGCAGTCCACCACAACAGCCTCCTCCGCACCCTCGGACACCAAGGCCGACTTCGGGCGTCGCCGCTGAAGACAACGCACCGCCGCCGACGGACTCCTAAAGAAGCCTCCCCGGTCTCGCCGCTGACATCGAAGTGGATGACCAACGGGACGAAGAAGAGACCGAGAGGAATTATTCGACGACGCCGCCACCACCTCCGCCATGCCGACGACGCTCGAGAAGACAAGCCGCAGGGACACACCGTCACCTCGGCAGACACTAGCTCCACCGCCAAGCATCGACGGCGAGCAACACCTAAGCCTAGCTAAGAAACTAACTAGCCTATACACATCCGAGCATCGATTCCCCGGCTCTCCTCCCCTCCGGTGCCAAATGGGCCGCCGGAGAGGGAGGGAGCCGGCGGAATCGCCACCGGCAACGCACGTCGCCTCCTACTCGCCCTTTTTTCCTGTAGCAGGGGAAAGGGGAAGGAACGAGATAGCTCGAGACCGTTTGCTTCCACACGCGTCTTCAGGTCCTCTGCTTTCAACCCTTAACTAGGATCAGTCTTGAGCTCAAGCTCGAATTTAACTTTTCACGAGCTAGTTGTTAAAAAAAACTTTCCACGAAGCTCAGCTACCTTGTCCTGGTGTATGGAAAAATGTTATTTTCCCCGCAGCACCCTCGAAAAATTTCTACTTGCGATAACACCCTTGGTTCTTTGAAGTTTCAACCAACTGGAACCAAAACCAACAAAGAATTCCTAGTCTCCTAGCGGACGGAGTCGTCGTCTCCACAGCGTTTCCTCGGATTTGGCTCCGGAATTGGAAGCGATCGAGGGAGGATCGCTTGTCCTCTCTGGGCTCCCCGCCCGCCTCAATTCCTTCGCCCGCTCCATAACCCTCGACGGTGCGGCGATCGCTTTGGGTCCCCCCGATTCGACCAATTTGGTTCCGATTGGCGATTGGAACGGATTGGTGTTTAGAGGGATCAAGCAGAGGACTAGATAGGGTTTTGATCGGCGATTTCGTCAAGGCAGCCAAAGGCCGAGGCCGTTCTTTGTGCGGCCAAGGCGCGCGAATTCGTCAAGCTAAATTGGTATTTCCGGTCTTCTTTTTTTTTTGAAGAAACTGGAGCGGCAAAGCCCCTACGGTATTTCTGGTCTTTTAATCTGTATACAAGCAATAGGCTTCATTTTCTCAATTTTATTCTTTTAGTGCCCTGATGACCCTCTCTAGCGCATGAATCCTGTGAGCTCTGCAATTCGTTACTATTGGAGTTTCGGATGAGATTAGCAATCGATGTTTTTAACACGTTTCTGCCTAACCTGCAAGAATATTTGGACAAAATATGGTTCAACTTTATTCAACTTGTTTGCAAGTGTCCCAAATCCTTTTAACACGTTTCTGCCTGACCTGCAAGAATATCATTGTTTTTAACTGACCTGCAAGAATATCATTTTTTTTATTATCACTGATCTATTCGACTTTATGCAATCGTGTCCCAAATCCTAAATTACTTACGGTTAGTACTCTGAACTGAACTCTGAAACATGCTTCACTGTGATTAGCTTATTGCATCGGGTAATATACATGTGGTTTCAGTATGATAGGCCATAGCTGTGAAATGCTTCTCTGAAGTTACTCTCAACCTCTGGTATTTGCAACAGGGAAGGCGACTGAACATGACGCTGCAGGATGAATGGAAAGAAAGATAAGGGGAGGTTTAGCAGATTTATACACCGCATGAGAGTGCAATGCCTGTGCTCTGGGGATCAGATGAACACGATGTATCGGGCAATCCAATTATCGGAGAACATAGACATAAAGGACGGCATGACCAGCCGGCACTCATCTCCAAATCTTGTGGCTGGGCGGCATGTCAATAATGTTGGCATGGAGGATGCTGAGTTGTCGCTACAGGGTGGTGGCTCTCTTAACTATGAGGTCGGTGCTCCATTCTTTGGCATAAATATTCTCGCGAAAAGAATTGCGGAGCTCAAATTGTCCTCAAGAAGACAAGTAAATAAGTCGCTGAAACACGTGTTTGAGCTACACCTTATATACCTGTTCCTTATACATGTGTCATGAAATCACCTTAATAGTTTTCACATAAGTTTTTCTTTTATGAAATTGTCTCAGTTGGTGTATGCTTTATGAACTATCTTCCTTGGTCTTCCATTTCCTTCCTATTTTATTCTATGCGTACATCTATAATTATGATATAATATGTTTTATGCTAGATCTTGTGATCATGTGCTCTCCAAGCATTTCACAAATAAGTGCAGCAATTAAAGTTTCAGAAAAGGCACAATAGGTCGATAGGCAACCACAGCTGTTGCACCTTTTTGTATGCTCATTGTAACAAATTTAGATTTTTTGTTTGACTTCTTGAGTTCAGTTACTGATGAAGGTTTTAATGTTAGATCGATAGCCATCAAAATTTCAGTGTTCACCTGATAATGTGTACTGCAATGGTTAAAAATGTTCAGGAAGCAAGGGCATTGCTTGGAAGGGTAGAATACCAAAGGGGACATATTGAAGAAGCACTTCGCGTGTTTGATGGGATAAAGATATCTGCACTAATTCCCGATATGAAAAAATTCTGTCGTTAGAAAAGTTGTCCAGCAAAAGTCTCAGCCACATTCCAGATCTCTGACTATGCCCTTCCATTCTGTTACTATACTGATGGAGACTATATATCTTAAATCACTAGCACTGCATGATCTTGGAAGATTTGAAGGTATAGAGCCCCAGCTTCTTTGAACTTTTTTCCTCATTTGTTCAGGCCTACTTTAAACATAGCTCCAACTAAATTTGGTTTTGCAGAGGCTGCACGTGAGTGCAGTGCAATATTGGATATCGTGGAATCTGCAGCACCTGAAGGTTTGCCGTCCAACTTTGGAAATGATTGCAACTTGAATGAAACAATATGCAGAGCAGTTGAGTTACTTCCTGAGCTTTGGAAACTAGGAGGTTTTCCTCTTGAAACTATATCTTCATATAGGAGGGCTCTTGTTAGTAATTGGAACCTTGATGCAAAGACCATTGCTAAACTACAGAAAGAATTTGCTGTTTTTCTACTATACAGTGGCTGTGAAGCCGGACCTTCCAAACTTCGATGTCAATTGGATGGTTTATTTGTACCTTAGAATAATCTGGAAGAAGCTATTCTTCTTTTGTTGATTCTATTGGTGAAGTTCAATCTTAAGAGGATTGAAAGGGATGCAACTGTGATGCATCACTTAAATTTTGCACTGTCCATGTCAGGGCAGTTGAAACCTCTTGCTCGTCAGTTTGAAGCACTATTACCTAGACAATAGAGAGTGGCTGTACAATGTTGCATTGTGCTACCTAGCATCAGGTGATGAATTAACTGCACTAAATCTTCTTAGAAGGGTGTTGAAGTCTGGAGAAGATTCAAATAATCTCAAAGGACTTCTCCTGGCTTCAAAAGTTTGTGGCGAAGACAGTGCTCATGCCGTAAAAGGAGTTTTATATGCTCGTAGAGCCCTTGCCAATCAGCATGGAGGTTGTGATCAAATGGAGGTTGTTGCAGGCCGTTTGCTTGCCATTTCCCTATCCAATCTTGCTAGATATGCCACAACTGACATAGTGAGAGCTGCTCAGCAGCATGAAGCATTGGAGGTGCTTGCTAATGCTGGAAAAAAGATGCACAGCAGAGATTTGGACAATATACAGTCTCAGCCTTGAAAATGCTGCGCAGAGAAAATTAGATACAGCAGCTCGTTATGCAAAGAAGCTGTTGAAATTAGAGGCTGGGTCAGAATTGAATACCTGGCTACTTATAGCTCGAATAATGAGTGCCCAAAAACGGTTTGAAGATGCTGAGTGCATTGTAGATGCCACATTAGATCAGGCTGGGAAGTTTTCTCAAGGAGACCTATTGCAAACCAAAGCCCAAATTCAGATTGCCCAGGGGCAGTTTAGGAAAGCAATTGAGACGTATACATAGCTTCTTGCTCTGATCCAACTTAATGTGAAGAGTTTTGGTGCTGGGATTTCTGTCTTGCAGGTGGGTACCCATTCTTTTATATTTGGAAGGATTTTGGCAAAAGAACTGTGCATAATATTTTTTATCTTCCATGTACTATACCAGATTGTTTTGAGTAATAAAACATCTTTTATGAATCATGACAGACAGAATACTGTTGCATGGGCATCCATTTTACATATTGAAAGCAGTAGTCAAGCTGTGACTATACATTTTAAAAGCAAGGGAGAATATAGTTGTGTTAATTAAGTGTAGTTGTGGGACTAACATTTGAAAAAGAAAACTCTCTTACAGTCTTGTGCAACTTATTTTTGCAGGGCACTAGGACTGATAAAGGTTTGGAAACATGGTATGACCTTGCCCTTCTGTACATAAGAATGTCTCAGTGGAAGGATGCAGAGCTTTGCATATCCAAAATAAAAGCTGTCAGTCCATATTCTCCATTGGCTTCTCATGCTGCAGGTGATTTCTCCATTTTATTGATAAATTGTCCTGTGTTTAAGATCTTTGCATCGTGATTTTCACATTATTAGCAAGTCTTCTTCCAAAATTTACTAGGCTATATAGAATTATTTCCCCAGTATCTTGTAATTCTTAGCATTTATGAAAAAAATTATCATGCAGGAAAGTTAAATGAAGCCAAAGGTTTTATGAAGGAGGCTCTGCGAGCATACTCAACAGCGTTAGACCTCGATCCTAAACATGTACCGAGTTTGATATCAACTGCTACTGTTCTTCGACAGCTTTACAAGAAGCCCTTGCCTGTTGCTAGATGCTTCCTAACTGATGCGTTGAGAATAGACAGAACGAACCATGTTGCCTGGTTCAACCTTGGCTTACTCTATGAAGACGAGGGTTGTTAGAAATAATCTGCTGCTATCCCCTTAACTCATTTTCAACATGGGCGAGGACATGGAGGACAGCCGGTTGTGGCTTTTCTTGTCTTAGTCCTGTAGAGCATGGCAATAGATCGTGCGCCTGTAGAGGCTCCATCAACCACGTCTCGAGCTGATGCTAGAATAGTACTAGGAGTAGTTGAGTACTGTAGCCATGCCTCATGTACTCGATAGTGGGTGATGTCTGTATATAAATTCTATACAATGCAATGGAAATATAACCTTCTTTGTCACCATATTCAGACTTTGTCTTCCGCCAACGCAGAGACAGAGGGTGTGCTCTGTGTGTGTGTGTTTTGCAGCTCTGCTCGCCTCCATCCTTGGTTCAAGGAAGGTCTCGAGGGGTAGGGTCGAGCCGGTGCTGCTTGCCTCTACGGTGCTAGGTCCGAGCGCCATCACGTGGTCGAGCAGGTGCTGCTTGTCTCTACGGTGCTAGGTCCGAGCGCCAACACGTGGTATCGGAGCCTTACATCGTTGCTAGGCCCAACGGCCGGCGATGGAGGACGCGGTTCTACAGGATGCGGGCGCTGAGGGGCAACTCCAGCCAGTGGCGCAGCCGCAGCAGGTAGAGGTGCGCGTGGTCAAGGAGTATGGCGGGACCAACTCCTGGCTGATGCTCACCCGCACCAACTATGGGGAGTGGGCTGTCCAGATGAAATGGAAGTTCCGCGCCCGGAGGTGGTGGACGGCCGTGGAGACTGGCGGCGCAGGGGAGGAGGCGGAGGTGGGCGTCATGGAGGCGCTCATGGCTTCTACGCCTGGCGAGTTCCATGAGACGCTCGGCCAGAAGGCCACGGCGAAGGAGGCTTGGGAGATGCTGGCCTCATTTCATGTTGGCTCGGATCGAGCCAAGCACGTCAAGGTCCAGCAGATCAAGCACGAGTTCAACGACATCCGGTTCAAGTCCGGGGAGACGGTGGAGGATTTCACGCTGCATCTCCAGTCGATGGCCAACCAGCTAGCCACCTACGGCAAGCCGCTGGAGGACGAGGATCTCGTCAGCAAGTTGCTCTGCGTGGTGCCTCCCAAGTACTCGCAACTCGCCATGTCCATCGAGACAATGCTGGATATTTTCACTTTGTCTCTCGAGGATATGGCAGGGAGGCTATGGGTGGTAGAGAGCCGCGGACTTGCGCCGCCGGAGAAGGAAAAGCCCAAGCTGATGCTGACCGAGGAGTGGACGGCGCGGATGAAGGAGAAGCGTCGGACCGGGAAGGCTCCAGCCGCGGCGGTGGCGACCACAGCGATAACGGCGGCAAGAAACAAGAGAAGGCTCCGGCAGACAAGAAGAAGGGCAAAAAGAAGTTTACTACCCCCAACGCCTGCCGCAAGTGCGGCAAAGTGGGGCACTGGATGCACGAGTGCCCGGAGAGGAAGGAGAAGAAGGAGTAGGCACACCTAGCTCAGGATGACAGCGACGATGAGCAGGCGCTCTTGATGGGTGAGTACTGCGCTCTGCAGGAAGGCGAAGCAGGGGAGACGGAGGAGGAGCAGAGGATTGCGCTGTAGGCCATCGAACTTGACGAGCCGCGGGCGTAGGCACATCTGGGCGCAGTCAGCGACGAGAAGGAGCAGTGGTGGTACCTCAACTTCAGCGCAAGCAACCATATGACTGGCTGCCGCGCCGCTTTCTCCGACCTCGACACGAACAAGACCGGCACGGACAAGTTCGGGGATGGCTCGAGGGTGGGCATTCGAGGCCAAGGCACGGTCGTTTTCCGTTGCCGGAACGGGGAGCAGTGCGCTTTGACGGACGTGTACTTCATTCCCCAGCTCCGTGCGAGCATCGTCAGTCTGGGACAGCTTGACGAGCGTGGGGCGGAGGTGCTGATCCGTGGCGGCGTGCTGCGGATCAGGGACAAGGAGCGGCGTCTTCTCGCCAAGGTAATGCTCTCCAAAAATTGACTCTATCTCCTTGACTTGAAGGTGGAGCATCCTGTGTGCTTGGCGGCGGCGTGCGCGCAGAAGCCGTGGCTGTGGCATGGCCGGTTCGGCCACCTGAGCTTCGACGCTCTGGGCCGGCTTGGGAAGATGGTGACCAGGCTGCCGGGGAGCTGTGCGACAGCTGTTTGGCGGGGAAGCAAAGGCGGCTGTCGTTCCATAAGACGGCGAGGTACCGCTTGACGGTACCCCTCGAGCTGGTCCATGGAGACCTCTGCGGGCCAATCACACCATCGACGCATGGCAGACGGAGGTATTTCTTCCTACTCGTGGATGATTGCAACCGCTACATGTGGCTGCAGCTCCTGATGAGCAAGAGTGATGCAGCGGACGCAATCAAACACTTTAAGACGCGGGCGGAGGCGGAGTGCGGCAAGCAGCTGCGGGTGCCCCGGACCGACCGCGGCGGCGAGTTCATAGAGCTCGAGTTCAGCGAGTACTGCGTCGAGGAGGGGGTGGGTCGACACCTCACAACACCCTACTCGCCACAGCAGAATGGCGTCGTGGAGCACCGGAATCAGACCATCATCAGCATGGCACGCTCGATGATGAAGGCCAAGGGGATGCCGGCGGCGTCCTGGGGGGAGGCGGTCATGACTGCCGTGCATATCCTCAACCGGTCACCCAGCAAGGCCCTCGAGGGGAAGACACCGTATGAAGCGTGGCACGGGCACAAGCCCAACGTCTCGTACCTGCGCACGTTCGGCTGCATTGGTCATGTGAAAACCGTCAAGCTGGGCCTCGGGAATCTGGAAGACAGGAGCACCCGCATGGTGTTCCTCGGTTACGAGGAGGGGTCGAAAGCCTATCGGCTATACGACCCGGTCAGAGGCAAGGTCGCGGTGTCCCGGGATGTGGTTTTCGAGGAGGCAGCATCGTGGGCCTGGGATAGGCCGAAAGCAGAGGGCCAAGACGGTGGCAGGCTCGGCGACTCGTTCGTCATCGAGCAGCTAGTCATCCATGGCCACGGTGAGGCTATGGAGGAGCCGAGGACCGGGGACGGCGCGACAGCGGGAGGCGGAGAAGAACCAGCGGCCGGGGTAGCAGAGCCGCCTAGTCTGCCTAGAGCAGGGGTTCTGAATCGCGACCTTACTCCGAGCCATGGAGTCTTGACCCCATCCTTGGGACAGGAGGCGTCGAGCGGCGCTCGAGGGGCGGCCTCGACCCCCACAGCGCGGGGAGCCTCGACTGCGCAGGGACCCTTGACCGCGCGGGGAGCCTCGATCGCACGGGGACCCTCGACCGTGCGTGGAGTCTCGATCGGGTGGGGCCTCGATTCTGATCGGGTAAGCCTCGAACGCGAAGGATGATTCGACCAAGAAGCAGTTGGGCCCGACTGCACGTTTGGGAGGGGTCCCAACCGCGAGGCCAGCCTCGACCGCGCGTCGCCCAGGCTTGACTCCGCATCAGGCGGTCTTGACCGTACATCGGGAGGACACGGCCACAGACCTAGGGGCCTCGACCGCATGAGTCGGATCCAAGGAGGCGGAGGGCTTGACCCTATGCCTGCAAGACCGGTCGAGGGCCACATCAATCTGGCTGCGAACGCGGGTTCACAAGAGACGCATCAGGCAGGGGGCCCTTGACTGCTCGAGGGGTCTCGATCACTGATCAGGAGGCCTCGAATTACGGAGATTTTTCACTATGAACGACCCCGCCTCGAAGAACCACGGTGGAAACAATCGAGTATGCGATGCCACTGTCGGACGCTTCAGAGTTCATGGATGCATACCACGAAGGGGAGGAGGTCCGGTTCCGCTGCTTGGATGACGTCGTAGCGGATTCGACGGTGCCCGGGCTGGCGACGCAGACCCTCGATGACGACCATACTCTGCTTCTGATAAGTGCAGAGGAGCCGACCATGTTCGCTGTTGCGGAGCGCGACGCGGCGTGGTGGAAGGCGATGCTGGAGGAGATGAAGGCTATCGAGGAGAACAAGACCTGGGAGCTGGTCGATCTGCCGGTGGGTTGCCAGCCGATCGGACTTAAGTGGGTCTTCAAGGTGAAGCGGGATGAGCGCGGGGCAGTGGTAAAGCACAAGGCATGCCTCATTGCTCGAGGGTTCGTGCAGCGCGAAGGGGTCAACTTTGAGGAGGTCTTTTTCCCCGTCGCACCCATGGAGTCGGTGCGACTCCTGCTCGCCCTCGCTGCTGCCAACGAGTGGCAGGTTCACCACCTCAACGTCAAGTCGGCGTTCCTCAATGGGGACCTGGCAGAGACGGTCTATGTCAAGCAGGCGCGGGGGTTCGTCGTCAAGGGCGCGGAGAAGAAGGTGCTGCGCCTGCACAAGACCCTCTACGGCCTGCGTCAGGCACCACGGGCGTGGAACGCCAAGCTCGATGCCACCATGAGCTTGGGTTCAAGAGATGCGCCACGGAGCACGCACTACACCCATCGACGGGGGAAGGAGCATCTCATCGTCGGAGTGTACGTGGATGACCTCATCGTCACCGACGCACGGGCACAGGACATTGCCAATTTCAAGGAAGAGATGGCCGCGCGGTTCCGGATGAGCTATTTGGATGCCCTGTCCTGCTACCTCGGGATCGAGGTGAAGCAGGGGAGGACGCCATTAGATTTGGGCAGCGCGCTTACGCGCAGAAGCTACTCGAGCGGGCGGGGATGGCGGGCTGTAAGGAGAGCACGTTAAGCTCTCGAGGCAGAGCACCGCGGCGAAGGTGGACGCTAAACTCTATCGGAGCATCGTCGGCGGTTTGCGCTGGCTGACTCACATGCGGCCGGACATCACTTTTGCGGTGGGCTATGTGAGCCGGTTCATGGAGGATCCAGGAAGGATCACTGGACGGCGGTCAAGCGTTTGTTGCGCTACGTCCAGGGCATGGTGGAGTTGGGGATTGTCTTTCCCAAGCGCGGCGGGCTTCAGCTGAAGGTGTTCAGTGAAGCGCCGCCCGAGGCCAAGGAGGGCGCACCGGGACTCACGGCGTTCAGCGATGCGGATATGGCGGGAGATGTGGACAGGCGGCGGAGCACTTTTGGGGTGATTATCTTTCTCGCAGAGCACCGATCGCCTGGCAGTCGCTGAAGCAAAAGATGGTGGCCCTGTCCACCTGTGAGGCAGAGTATGTGGCTGCGGCCATGGCGGCGTGCCAGGTGGTCTGTCTGCGACGGTTGCTGAGCGAGCTCACTGGTGTCGAGGCTCGGCCCCGGCGCTCAAGGTGGACAACCAGCCAGCAATTACGCTGGCAAAGAACCCCGTCCTCCACGACATGAGCAAGCACATTGATGTGAAGTTCCACTTCCTTCGAGAATGCGTCGATGGAGGACAGAT
Organism: Bothriochloa decipiens; assembly: GCA_023333625.1. Lineage (NCBI taxonomy): Eukaryota > Viridiplantae > Streptophyta > Magnoliopsida > Poales > Poaceae > Bothriochloa > Bothriochloa decipiens. The sequence continues at coordinate 4,538,836 of CM041629.1, forward strand.
CGTCATCGAGTTCGTCGACACTGGCCGGCAGTTCGCTGACATCCTCACCAAGTCACTCGGGCGTCTTCGGTTCTAGGAGGTCAAGGGCTAGCAGCAGGATTAGGGGAAGATTGTTAGAAATAATCTGCTGTTGTCCCCTCAACTCATTTCCAGCATGGGCAAGGACATGGAGGACAGCCGGTCGTGGCCTTCCTTGTCTCAGTCCGGTAGAGCATGGCAATAGGTCGTTCGCCTGTAGAGGCTCCATCAGCCACGTCTCAAGCTGATGTTAGAATAGTACTAGGAGTAGTTGAGTACTGTAGCCATGCCTCATGTACCCGATAGTGGGTGAGGTCTGTATATAAATTCTATGCAATGCAATGGAAATATAAGCTTCTTTGCCACCATATTTAGACTTTGTCTTCCGCCAACGCAGAGACAGAGGGTGTGCTGTGTGTGTGTTTTGGAGCTCTGCTCGTCTGCATCCTTGATTCAAGGAAGGTCTCGAGGGGTAGGGTCGAGCAGGTGCTGCTTGCCTCTACGGTGCTAGGTCCGAGCGCCAACACGTGGTCGAGTAGGTGCTGCTTGCCTCTACAGTGCTAGGTCCGAGCGCCAACAAGGGTGACAGCGCGGCGATTGAAGCTGCTGAGTGTTTTAGGGCTGCTGCTCTTCTTGAAGAAAATGCCCCGGCAGAACCTTTCAGATGACATATATCAACTCTTTTGAGGGACACAAACTCTAGCTAACCCTGGATCAATCAACATGTTTACAGGAGTGGCTAGGCAACTTCCACACAGGTTTCAACTTTTTCAACATTTTTGCAGTGCAGTGGATGTATTACAAAAATTATGGTCGATTACCTGATTCATTTTTTTAAAAGAAAAGAATGTACAATGAGGAAGTGTGTTTGTACAGTGTGTTAATTTATAACAATCATGTTCTCAATCAGCTCTAGAGAAGAATGACAGGTTCATGTGAACAAGGAAATCTTGAAAAAACTGGACCGACAAATAGCTAATCCTTTTCAAACCATATATGAGTTCGCATATTATACATAGCTACAAAATTCATGGATCACGACAGCAACAATACAAATTCATTAAAAGACCACACTTCAAGTAGGGATGAATTTTAACACTCTGAAAATTAACCATCCCAATTAGCTATCAAACAATGATACACTGTGTTTTGCATATATCTGTACATAAATGGATCAAACCAGTCTTCCCCCTCCCCCTCCCCCAAACACGCAGACACCCACCCCCAAAAATGTATTCAACTCAGGCACAAGCACAACAGAGTACCATGATGCAAGAGTAGATTATGACAGCCAAAATCCATTCATTCCATCCATCCACCCATGAAGTACATCTCCGAGAAAGCATGTATATGACAAACAATACATGGTGCAGCTGAGTTTATATTGCTTCTCTCAGTTCTCTTGGCGGGGAGAACCGCCATCACGTTCGCCATGGCTTCCTAGCTGAGACTGCTAGTCAAAAGCAAAACTCATAAGTCCTCTCCTGCATCATCTCCTGCGCCTGGGTCCTGACTCTGTGGCCCCTCGTGGTCCTTGGCGAACTGCTTCACCTCAGCCTTCAGCGTGGCTAGGGTCTCAGGATTCATGGCCACGCTAAACGTCATCTCCTCCTCGCTGGATTCATCTACCGGCAGCTCGCTGTCTGTTATTTCCGGCAAGTCCTCCAGGACGACAGGTCCCAGTCGACTTCCACGTCCTCCTCCTCCAAGTCGGTTTCTTCTTCTACTATTAACTTGTGTCGCAGCCCGTCATATTCCGCTTGCAGCTGCTCAGCGTCAGAGCCGGCAAAAGGATCCATGCCAACAGCTTCATCAGAGAAGAAATGCTAGTCAGAGAGCGGTGACAGATGACTAAATATCAGAACCGAGGATACCAAACGATTGACACAGTAATCACAAAGAATAAAGTTAAATGATGTCCTGTTGCTCTGTTTTTTTACTCTGTTTATGACAAGAAAGTTAATTACTGTTAATTACTCTTATTTACTACTACTACTTGTATTGTGTACTTGATGGCCATGCAGTAATAGGACAGGAGTTATAGGCGGTAATTCTGTTATGTCATGAGAATCTATCAACATGCACAATTTAATCAAATGTCTGACAGAAATTAACTCTGATAGTGATCAATAAACAGCTAAGAGAAGATATGTAAAAGGTTGGTAGCAACATTCAGAGAAAATGCATCCATGATCATGTCACTGCTACTTAGATGAGGGCACAAACTAACATAAAACGGAGAGCAACAAATACTAGTAACATGAAAATCACAATAAATAAAAGGTCAATGCAACTGGAGATTATCTTGTTATTCTGGTATGGCAAGAACAGTTAAATGTCACAGTATTGTGTATTTGCTCTCAACGTGATAATATCAATAGACACATCATTGCTTACAAATCTGATTCCCTGGAAAACTAATAGCATGCACAATCAAGTTACTGACATCGTAGGATACTGCTACTGATCAACACAAATTGGACTAACAAAAATCTGTATAGGATTAGTCCAGAGTTCATTAGCATGATTATCATCTAAGTGAGACATGCAAGTTGTGCAGGCTTGTGCATAGCGAATCACTACAAAATTGAACTTATGCACCACCTGATGCTGACTGAAAATGCATTTGAAGTCATCTGATCTGATTTTGGTTATGATAAGGAAACCAATTAATTAGCTACCTGACTATGTATCAAAATGAAACAGGTTCTCTGCATTGCCCTGTGCTTCCACATTGAAGTTTCACTTCTAGATCACAAGTCACTACTGCATCCTGCTACATATTTTTTAGAAAGGTTCTTGCCGATTTTTATTAGACGATTAAAAGAGAAAAAGCAAATAAAAAATTACAAAGAATCCCATCGACTTGAGCAACTACAGCTACTCTAACTACTCGGGCTACTAAAACTACCAGGGGATACACAGAAGAAGCTACCAAAAGATCAACTACCCCTTTCACGAAACCGAAAGCAGGCCGAATGCTACTACTGCAACTACCCGACAGTAACTGCCTGGAAGCGTACAATGTCATCTCTACACAATTGCGCCACCTGATGAGTCTGTAAGCTCTTGTTTTGGAAAGTTCGCCTGTTCCTTTCCTTCCATATATGCCACCAAAAGTATATCATAATTCCGTCGAAATTTCTTCTTTGGTTTCTATGACTTTCCTGCGACACTTCTGCCAGTACTTGTGTATCGATCCTGTCATGTTTACCGAATTATAGAACATATATGTTGAACCAATTAACAAGTTTTTTAGTTCCTACTGCATTTTTTCTCTATATGAAAGTTGCTGCTCATTACAGGCCATGCGGTACTAGGTAGTAGCAGTGTAGCACTACACAATAACACAAACACGGCATATTGGGCATAACAGAAGATGAGATCATGCTAAGTCGATCGGTGCACATTCCAGAATCCAGAATTCCAGATGATAGAACCTGATATGCAGGCATGCAGCACACATCGCAAGATGAAACTCTAGGTAGCCAATCAAACAGATGTAGGAGAAGTTTACCTTGGGCAACCTTGAGTGGCAGAAACCAAGTGAGGACATAGCGGCAGGAGGGAGCCGCTGGCCACGGCGTCACCAGCTCGTATGGATCTTCGACGAAGTCCACGAGTCTGCACTCGGGCACGTTGACGCTGAAGAGGCGCTCCTCAAGCTCCAAGGCGAAGTAGACTAGATTGGCGTCCGACGGACACACGAGAACGAGCACGAGCACGAGCACGGGAACCTTGCGCGGCAGCCGGGCCGCCTTGTAGGTATGGTGATCCCAAATCTCTGCGAAGCTCATTGCGTACTCCATGGCCCACGCCCCACGCGATGGTCTCATCGTTGCCGTCGGCAGCGGGGAACCATGACCACATGGACACCGTTGCTGCTTCGCCCTCAGGCTCAGGTTCAGGCTCAGGGACGATGATCTCCACGTACCGCAGGCCGCCTTGGCTCTCGGCGATGCATCGGCGGTCGTAGATGTTCGGCGGGGCCTTGGCGAGAGCGCGGCCTTCGGGGAGCCGGTGAAAGCGCAGCGGAGGCTCTTCGAGGTCATGGAAGGGGTCGAGGCTGATGATCCCCCACGAGAGGTCGAACCACCAGAGGACCTTCTTGTAGGAGATGACACCGCAGTGAACCCACTCGCCGTCGCGGTTCGTGTCGCTCGGCAAGGGGTTTTGCGTGGTCTCCTGGCGCCAGTTGTTGGAGACCGAATTAGTGCAGACGAGCATGGCGCGGCGGCGGCCCTTGTTCACCATGAGCTCGAAGATGATGTAGTCTTTGCCGTGGCCGATGGAGACGAACCCGATGCTCTCGATGTTGGAGACGACGGCGTATTTGCCGTGGCGAGCGGGGATGTGCTCGGTGGTGGCCGTGGCCGGGTGATCCGCGTTCCCCACACAGGCCTGACTTCTCCATCCCGGTCGCGCTGCCGCCGCGGATCACCGTCATGACCGCGGCCCCGACCGCCCAACCCGTCCGCAACTGCCCCGACAAGTACCCCTACGTGCTCGGCGTCGGGTCCGGTTGCATCCTCTTCAACTTCGGCGTCGAGCCCTTCATCGGCGTGTGCTTCAAGGACCGCCCCTACCAGAGCAACCTCGTCATGGTGCGCCCGCACCACGTCCGCCTCGTCATCCGACTCGTCTTCCTCAACCTCCCCTTCGTCTTCGTCGACCTCCTCCTCATCTTCCTCGACCTCCTCCGACTCGTCTTCCTCGACCTCCTCTTCGTCTTCGTCGACCTCCTCCTCCGAGTCGAGCTCCTCCGCCTCGTCAACCTCCTCCGCCGGCGCGTCGGCCTTGACCCCCAGTAACGCGTCGAGCTCCGCCTCGTGAACCCCCTCCGCCTCATCCTCTCCATCAGGCGGCGGCGGCGCTTCGCCTGCGACAACGCGGGGGACACGGGCCAGGATGACCCACGGCCACGGCATGGTTGCTTCAGTTCGGGGCTTCGGGCAGAGAGAGAGAACCGGCGGATTTTTTTTCAGCAGACGCGAAAGTTTAATACACGCCCAAACACGTTGGCTAGCGAGCTGCCACCAAACATGATGATGAACACACTACACAAGGCACCGTAATAACGGTGGGGTACTTAGCGGCGTACTAACTAAGGAAACGTTGTGTGACTCGAAACGAGAAAACAGTCTTCACTGCGCCGTCGAAGTCGTCCGGCCTCTACGCTTCCCAGCACCGGGGAACAGACCACGCATGGCCGCCACCTTGAACGACGATAGTGGCTCGGCGAATGTCTCACGGAACCTTTTGGCGATGGCGGCGTCCAGGGTCTTGCTGTTAGACGGACGTCCTTCCCACTTGCTGAGGAGGACACGGTGCGCTTGCTTCTCGGGCACCGGGTCTCGATTAACTGATTTTTCCGCTAATCGGTCACTACGGCGCGGAACGAGCACAGGCGCCTTGGTCGCTATCGTGCGCGGGGCAGAGGAGATCAGGGCACCCGAAACCGGCTTCTTGATCGCAGAGATGAAGCTGTTGATGCGATCATGCTGGTTCGCATCGACGTTTGCAGTGGCATCACTGCAGGCGACTGAGGCCACCTGAGCTACAACCTTGGAAGGCCTAGAAGCGATTGGAGAAGGCCTAGTTGTAGCAGGCGAATCCGGGCTCAAAGTGTCACCGACTGTCGTCTCTAGGGGCAAAATATCATCACCTAGAGAGAGCAACGGCTGCTCATTGAGGCCACCTAGAGAGAGCATCAGCTGCTCATGAAGGCCTCCAGGTTGGCTGTGCACGGCTGATACGCTGCCCTCCAGTAAAAGCAAAGCTGAGCTTGTTGTGACGTTCCCGTGCAAGTCCTACAGAAGCAGTGCGTCCACCCACTCTGAAGAGCCCACAACGGGCAGTAGCCTCTTACAGGCAGTGATGTCAGGCTCCACTACCACCTCCATCCTTGTCGCGTAGTTTTGTGAAGGCAACTCATCGAGAGAAAGTAGCATTGGATCCCACCGAGCGGGTGGGTCTTCACGACCGGAGGGCAGTTCGAATTCGAACTCGGTCCGATCCACGGCCTTTTATGGTGCCTGCAGCGACTCGGCAGCTTTTGCAGCGTTGTTCAGCACGACGGTTGATGCAGCTGGCAGAGGGCGCAACGGGCAGATGACGCCACCCATGATCACGAACTCGGCGGCCCAGAACGTGGGGCCATGTCCCGGACCCCGGGCAGGTTCAGGCGCCACCCCCTCCTTAGCACCGCCGCCGGCCTCCTCGCCGGAGAAACTGCCCGAGCGCGGCCACGGCCCAGAACAAACGCCATCGCCAAAGTAGCTGTCTACGCTACGCAATCGGCGACGAGGGGGCTGAGCCCGGGAGGCAACCGGCTGCTCTCGCTTGCAGTGCCTAGCTCGATGGCGCGTGTTGAGAGAACCGGCGGATTGGTGCGATTTGGCGGATTGGTTCGATTTGGTGGCGGCCTCGCCGGGAAATGAAGGGCAGGATGGTAATTAAAGGAGCGGGTGGGGGGGAAGACTTCCTTGTAAAGGAAGATGAGTACATCCATTCCAAGCCCAACATTGGACGTTCTGGGCTGCAAGAGATGATGGCCCATGATGTGCTACTGATCTTTTTTTTTTCGGCAAATTTAGTGAGCTCTATTAACAATGCCATTAACAATTGAGTATACAATAAGCGACTGTCTCAACACACTCAGGAAAAGGAAGAATAAACTCGAATCTCACGTAAACTTTGTTTTCCTCCCTACTTTATCCTAGAAATTTTGTTTTCCTCCCTACTTTATCCTAGAAACTTTTGGCCATGACGATGACATTCACCAATAGCTTCCTGAAAGCTTTTCAGTGCACTGCTGAACCAAGCATGTTCATATAATCATGTTACACATGCACACAAATAATTTCATAGATTCTAGGAGAAAAAAAAGTTCTAACAACAGGGGAAAAGCAAGGAGAAACAGAAAAATCATTTTTCAGCGCCCCCTCCACCTGTCAGAGAGAAATGAACACGCTGCGGCAGGCTATGGCTTGGCTTCAGCAGCGGTTGTGTCGGAGGCTCGGAGTCGGAGGCTGACAGTGACCCATGAGAGCCAATATCCACCAGGACTACGATTGTATGGCCATCGCCGATCATAGCAAGTCCAGACTCCAGTTTTTTTTTTTTTTTAAACGGTCGGCAAGAGCTCCGCCGAATTTGTATTGATAAAGAAGGGGAAGTCCAGACTCCAGTTGAAGCACCAACAGTTGTTACAGTCCCTCCAGGCTACACACACTTCCGCAAGGTTGGAATCAAATGATTTTCATATTGCCATGTACAGTATAAGCAGGAACTATCTACTTGCTTCTTTCTCTTGATGCCAGCAAAAAGAGAGAGAGAGAGAGAAACAGTACAGTATGTAATTCAAACATAACAGAGTGCCATGATGTAAGAGAACAGAACAGAACAAGGAACTATCTACTTGCTTCTTTCTCTTGATGCCAGCAAAAGAGAGAGAAACACTACAGTATGTAATTCAGACATAACAGAGTGCCTGATGTAATAAGAGAACAAAAAGAAAAGATTGAGCAGATTATGGCAGGCAAAATCTTGCAACGAGTGAGTTCATTCCACACCCGTCCATCCACCCATCAAGTACATCTCGAAGAAAGCATGTAATAGGAGAAAACAAAACATGGAACAGCAGAGTTTTAGAGTTTCTATCCCTTCTCTCAGTTCTCTTCACGTCCGCCATGGCTTCCTAGCTGAGACTGCAAGTCAAAGCTCAAGAAGAGGCGCCCTCTCCTGCATCATCTCCTGGGCCTGGGGGGTTCCGACTCTGACGCAGACGCTCCTCCTCGAGCTCACGCTTCAGCCTATCCTCCTCGAGCTCAGCCCTCAGCCTGGCTATGGTCGCGGGATCCATGGTCATGCTAAGCGTCCCCTCGTTGCTGGATTCATCTACCGGCAGCTCGCTGTCTTTTATCTCCGGCAGCTCCTCCACGACGGGAGGTCCAAACAGGGCTGCAAGAGCTGCCATCGTATCGCCCTGATCGTAGTCAACTTCCGGTTCCGACTGCTCCTCGTCTTCGATTTCCGGTACCTGCTGCTCCACCTCGTCTTCTTCTTCTTCGTCGCTCAATTCCTCGTCTTCGGTATCGGGGGCCAAAGGATCCAAGCCTAGAGCTTCAGACAGCAGTGACTGAATAGTGAATATACTCGATATCAGAACCGAGGATCCCAAACGATTGATAACAGTAATCACCATGAATATAAAAGTTAAATGATTCCTGTTACTCAGCTATATATGACAGGAACATTTAATTATCACTAGTATTGTGTACTTGATGGCTACGCAGTAATAGGACATGAGCTATATACAGGCAGTAACTCTGTTATTTCCTGAGAGTCTATCAACATCCATGGACAATCCCTTTCAAAAATACATGCATGCACAATCAAGTTTCAGATACCTCAATTGACTATGCTAGTGATCAACAAATGCCCAATGGATAATCTATAACAATTGGTCCAGGCGTCCAGCATTCATGAACATGTTATATATATCTCATCCAACAGGAATATGTAAGTTCATTATCTAAGAAAAAAGAGGAACATGTAGGATGTGCAAGCTGTGCATTGTAGAACACTAGAATATTGAGATTATGTGCAACATTGTCAGAGAATCCATTTCAAATCATCTCCTGATTTTGGTTATGTCAGCAACCTGCCTATCCCCAAGTTCCTTCTCCTCACAGGTTATGAGAACAAAACCAATTAATTAGATAGCTGACCATGTAACAAAATGAAATGGGTTATCTACATATATATATTTCCCTCTTGATTTGTCTCTGCATTCAAAGTTTTACTTGTAGATCACAGTTCATCACTGCATTTTGCTACCAGGAACATATCTATTCAACTATCAACTACTTCATATGCAAGTGGCTGCTCATTACACAAGGCCATACGATATTGCTAGGAAGTGAAATACGGCATAATTTCAGACAGATAGAGAGATCACGCTGAGCAAATCGGTGCACTAGAGAGCTAGAACTCCGTTAGATTCAAGGCATCAGCAACAGATGATATATACCTGATATGCATGCAGCAACAACGCAACAAGATCAAACACTAGCATGCTAGCCAATCGAACAAACAGATGAACCCCCAACGCAAGATGAAATGAAACACTAGCACGCTATAGCCAATCGAACAAACAGATGCATGTCAGTTACCTTGGGCAACGTTGAGCGGCAGATCCCAAGGGAGGACGTAGCGGCAGGACGGAGGCGCCTCAGGCCCGGGCGTCAGCAGCTCGTAGGACTCGTCGATGAACTCCTCGACTCTACGCGAGTACATGTTGATGCCGAAGAGGCGCTTGGGATCCTCCAAGGCGAAGTAGACCATGTTTGCGTTCTTCGGGCACACGCACACGAGGACGGGAGCCTTGCGCGGCAGCCCGGTCTCCGTGTAGCTCTCGTCGTCCCAAATCTCTGCGAAGCTCACTGTAAACTCCTCCTCCCACACAGAAACGGTGGGGATCCATGTCCACATGGACACCGTTGCTGCATCGGCGTCAGGGGTGATCGCCACGTACCGCAGGACGCCTCGGCTCTCCGCGATGCATCGGCGGTCGTGCACCCGCTGGGCCGTGTTGAGATCCTGGCCTTCGGGTAGCCGGTGAAAGAGCAGCTCCGGCTCTGCAGCACCCTGGGGTCGAAGCTGAACCACCAGAGACTCTTGTTGTAGGAGACCACGCCGGAGGGCATCCACTCGCGGTCGGGCTCTTGGAGCCACGGCAAGGGGTTGGCCAAGGACCACTCGATCCACTTGCCGTGGGGCCCCTCGTAGTAGTAGATGAGCGTGGCATGGTCGCTGCGCTTGGTGATCATGAGCTCGGCGATAACGTAGTCTGTCTCAGCGAAGCAGGAGATGAGGCCGATGCTCTCGACGTTGGAGACGATAGCGTGTCCGCCGTCGCCAGGGGGGATGCGCTCGGCGGTGGCCGTGATCGGGAGACCCTGCTCCACTCCAGCCCCGTTGTAGTCGCGCACCACGATGAGGTGGCTCTCGAAGGGGCGGTCGTCGAAGCACGCGCCCTTGAAGGGTTCGACGCCGAAGTTGAGGAGGATGTTAGCGCCGTCGACGCAGAGGCAGAGGATGTAGGGGTGCGAGTGGGATGGGCGGCGGTCATGACGGTGATCCTCGGCGGCTCCGCGAGCGGGATGGAGAAGTCATCCCCGGGCTGCGCCGCCGCCTCGCCGACACCACCTCCCGCCTGCGCGTCGGTGGCCTCGACCGCCTCCGCTACGCCGTGCTCTTCCGCGTCGCGCTCCGCCTCCGCCTCACCGTCTCCACCCGCCGGAGCGTCGCCAGGGGCGAGGACGACGGGGACGGGGACACGGAGCACACGGCCCAGGAACGCCCATGTCCGCGCCATGGGTTGCTTCGATTCGAGGCTTCGTTCGGGCAGAGAGAGAGAGAGAGAGAGAGAGAGACGGCGGTGGTGTGGTTTTGGTGGTGGCCTCGACGATTTGGGGGAAATGAAGGAGAGGGTGGTGCTTTTATAGCAAGGGGTTTTGGGACTCGCCAACTTGGCTTGGAAAGAAAGATGATCCATTCCATGCGTGGTTCTGGGCTGTAACTGTAAAAGGAATGATTTGATCGAACTGAAGCAGAGTAATTAAATGAACGTGTTGTTTATTTTAAGATAACAACAACATTCCAAAAAGAGGGTTTCGCGAAAAATATGGGAATTCCTATAATTTGGCCGTTTCACTCGTCAACTTTGTCGCGTACTCCAATGCGGGAAAAAGAAATCTAAATGAAAAAGATAACCTTAAGCAAAGAAAATATTATTTGACCGTTAAGGTATCTTGTTTAGTCTCAGATTGAGTAATAGACGGTAGGTTGTGTTCCATCCTCTGTTGTACCATGGCCGGTAGTTTCATATGAATTTATCCTATGTTAGTGTATTATAACACGTTGAGTTATATGGCGTTTTTTTTTTTGTTTTGTGCTGGCACTGTTAGCTAGTTAGCATCAGGGATGGACAAATTTTCCTGAAAACGGTTAACCGAAAAATTCATGATTTATTCGGTGAAGATTTTAGCGCTATTCATTTAACCAAAATTTTGTTCGATTTTGAGCTATCATTAACGGATTTAACCAAAAATCTTTCAAACTATTATATTAAACACTACAACTATACCCAATTGTATATTTTGATCGTATTCATATGAGACTTTATTTTTTTCCTTTTGTTTTATTATGATGTGTTTTTTGTTAGCTGCTTTCTAATATAATTATGATATTTAATTATCCCCTATAGAAGCACAATATGTATTGCAATTAGCCTATTTAAGTCGTTAGGTGATATTTTTTTAAAAAAATGGTTTAGCATTTTGTCAAAATAAAAATTATTGATAATTAATTTAACCGAATGATGAGAGAGAGGGGGGGGGGAGGGGGAGAGAGAGAGTGAGCGAAGGTAATTCTCTATGAATGCAGATTACTAATGTTAGTGTGTTAACACGTTGAGTTACATGACGTTTTTTTGTGCTGCCACTGTTAGCTAGTTAGCATTAGGGATGGAAAAATTTTCCTGAAATCGTTTAACTGAAAAAATCATGATTTATTCAGTGACACTTTGGCGCTATTCATTTAACCAAAATTTTGTTCATTTTTGAGCTATCATAAATGGATTTAACCAAAAATCTTTCAGACTATTATATTAAACACTACAACTATGCCCATTTGTATATTTTGATCATATTCATATGATACTTTATTTCTTAGAAGCATTATTTGTTTCTTTTCCTTTTGTTTTATTGCGATGTGTTTTTTGTTAGCTGCTTTCTAATATAATTATGATATTTAACTATCCCCTATAGAAGTACACTATGTATTGCAATTAGCCTATTTAGGTCATCAGTTGATTTTTTTAAAAGCTGGTTTAGCATTTTGTTAAAATAATAAAGATTGATAATTAATTTAACCGAATGATGAGAGATAGAGAGAAGGTAATTCTCTATGAATGCAGATTACTAATGTCTGAAGTTGGAGAAAGTTGGCGGATAACAGAATATCAATGCTGTCTGCGATCAAAACCCGCCAGCATCATCAGCGATCAGAACACCAAGCTTTGCAGCCACCGAATGATGGAAGTGATTTCCGTCATGATGCTGATGGAATGCGAGCCATCTGTGTCCGTAGTCAACAACCCATGCAGACACCAAATTATCTTAGTAACTTACATCCAAACGGTACAAGGGTACATAATTCAGTTTCGAAAACAAAAGTAAACAAATGCGCAGATTATGGCAGCCAAAATCTTGCAATAAGTCCATTCCATTACATCGATCCACACGGTCAAGCAGAAAGTACAGCTCAGAAGTATCCAAGTGAACAAGGATGTAATAGGCTAACAGCAACGTTAACGACCACTTGTATCTCTATCCAGTATCCTATTGTTCATCCAATATCTACTTGGAACAACATTTCTCAATATTTTGTTCAACTAAAGGTACCACTGTCTGAACTGGGAACCATCCAAAGGCTCAAAACTACTCTATAAACTACTGGCACATAGCCAAAGCTTGTATCATAGCTCATCCGAGCAGCAAAAGCAGTCTCAAACACAGAATCACCTTGGGTATTTCTGCAAGTAGAGATCGTATGGAACATATCCAGCATGCACAATTCTGTTCCCGAAGCACCGTCCATGCAAGGAATGTGCTGCGATGCATGCAGCCTCCTTCCGCATGAACTCCACAAGCACAGAACCAGGTTCAAACACTAAACCAGTGTCAATGGTCTCAACAGCTAGGACTTTTTCTGGACGATCTTCAGTCACATCATCAGCACCTTGTTCAGAGTACCCTCCAGGTTTCTCCACACTTTCTGTAGGTTCAGCAGGATTACAGGTCTCTGGGGTTCTTGGGTCTTCATGACTCTTTTCTGCTGCATCATCGTCCATTACAGTAGCCGTAGCCTCCACTACTCCTGTATGTTTATTCTCATCCACAGCTGCTTCAGTATGACCAGCTTCAGCATGTTGTGATGTGGGGAGAGCAGCTCTAGATTGAGTTTCATCAAGCTCTGAGTCCTCATCTGCTACAGGTACTTTACTCTCACAAAGTGCTGCATTTGATGGGAAGTGTTTGTCCTTCTGATCTTGGCTCTCTGGAATAAGATCTATATCTTTAGTTTCCGACGCTTCAGAATGACTTAGAACATCCATGCTCTGATTTATCGGTACAGAATATTCTGATACGGCCTTTGCAATGTTTTCAGGATCAGAAAATTCAGTGCATTCAATATTGAGCTCAACTAAGTTATCCTTTGCAGCACTACCACCACCAGCAGGATACTCAACTACATTTACAGATTTGACTGCTCCAAACCTGTGAATCTTGTCCACAGTGTAAGTTGAAATCCACCAAAATCAATAATAACATAAAAAATGTAAAAGAATTGTACACACCTCATACATTCAACACGTACATCTTCCAAAGTTTCATCCAGCTCAGATTTTGAAAGTAGCATATACTCTTCTCGTTCAAACTACATATGTTGCACAGTTATTTTACAAACCTCGAATATGTGAAAACAAGTTTTTTGTTCAATGGTATGCATTAGTGTCAGAGTTCAAGATTGCTGCAACATTTATCTATTAATTTGAACTCATGGATCTAAAAACAACCAACAA
>CM041629.1:4552514-4716289 GCA_023333625.1 Bothriochloa decipiens
CAACAGCATACCACATTTTTTAGCTGCAGGACTTTTGTTGGTTGTTTCAGAAGCGATTTGGCATTGTCAGGAATACCATAAAATGGGGAGGCCTCATTAGCAGCCTGAAAATTCAACTAGAACTTGGATAAAAATTCAACTAAAACACAATGATGGAATATATACAGGCCAGTAAATGAATAGGTCAAAAATGGTTATACCTCAACAGGAGGATTAGGAAACACATGCACAGCAGTCAGTACACATCCACCAAGCATCATCCCATTGAGGCCAGCACATGCCTTAGAAGTAATGGAGCGATCGGCATACTGTCCATATCAAATTGATCAGAAGTGACTATGATGATCATATACTCTAGCAAATGCCCAATGATCATATACTCTAGCAAATGCCCAAAGCACTCATACCTCAAGAAATGCACAGGGTCCACCGAGCTCACTGTTAAAAAGAAAGCGGTACGCAGCCAATGGGCCAAATGCACTAACAATTTCCATTAGCTAAAAGAGAGGGGAATGCAATAACTTGTCAGGAACATAAGATATAACATCCTTACAAAGAACCAAAAAAATACTTAATATATAAAGCATAGATACTGATGACCTATCATATTACCATCTCAGATGAGATCACTCCAGCAATCCCTGCTATGAAAATCTGTAAAATTCAAAGGTGAATCAGAAAATTTATACATTATTTCCAAAAAAAAAGCAGTCAAATATTCTTATGCTTAAATATTCTGAATCAGTTAACTCTTTTTTCCACAATAAGATGTGAGATGGCTTTCACTGGCAGTTAAAGGAATTCTGACATGACATCAAAGTAACTTCATAGCTGTAAGCTGTCAACAACCAATCCTACTTCAACTGAAAATAGCGATTGAAGAAATTCTGACACGACATCAGAGTAACTTCATACTTCCTCCGTCTCAAACTGTAAGTCATTCCAAGAATCTTTGGAAAGTCAAAGCATTTTAAGTTTGACCAAATTTATATGATAAGATAATAACAATTAGGATGCAAACTAAGTATCAATGGATTCTTTATTAATTAATTATATTTTCATATTATACCTATTTGATGTCAGAAATCTTTCTAATTTTTTCTGTAAATTTTGGTCAAACTTAAGATGCTTTGACTCTCCAAGATTCTAAGAATGACTACAATTTGAAACGGAGGGAGTAGCTGTCAACAGCCAATTCTACTTCAACTGAGTTCTCACAGAACAACCAAGAAACTACAACAGGCAGGAAACCAAGAATGTCTGGAAATTTGAGACAGCTTTCTCTCTGAAAAATCTAACAGGCTGAAACCAATTATATATGTTACCTTGTGTGGTGAATCTGCAACAACGTCAGATATTAAAGCAGTCTCTTCAGCAGGCTTCTTAGGGGTTACATTCTGCAAGGAAAATAATTATGAACTAACAAATAAAATATCTAAAAATCTGAATGTCCTTGCATTTAAAACGTACATCTCCAAAAAAACAATGCCATAACACTCCAAATATAATACAGAAAAATCAACGGGGTTTACGTTCCGCAAGGAAAAAATTATGTACTAACATTTAAAATAAAATATCTAAAAATTTGTATGTCACCACATTTGAAATGGAGATCTCCAAAAAAACAACGCTGTAACACTATAAATATAATACAGAAAAATCAACGTGGTTCCTTCTGCTGCGGACTATCCAAGATATATTATGGATAGTTAATAGTGATGGAACATAATCATTGTGGATTATTGTTATGTGCAGAGGAAAGCCTGGTCCTTGAGGTGTCATGCCACATATTTGCATGATCCTATTGTTCAGCTATTCATGTTAGTGTAGTGATACAGCACAAAAACAAGACAATCTAGCCACAAGCACACCAAGTTGAACCAGACTAATAACCTACATATACTTATATGTAGCTGTATTTGTCTGATATATATTCTGTTATTGACTATGGGTGGAACAACTAACCATATCTACCTATACATGTAAAGGAACTAATCTTGTATTTTAGAAGTAAATTGACCAAGTTAAGGCCAGAGATAAAAATAGAGGAATTAATAATTAAGGCAATATACATGAAATAAACTGAACAGGAAAATGATAGAAATTGTACACAAACAAGAGAAAAAGTAAATTCGAAGTTTGTTAAACTAAATGCAGAATAGTTGTCAATGTCTAAGTGACAGCCATTGCTGCCAAATTGCACTCGGCTGTAGATATTTGCACAATTAACGTTAGCACTTAGCAACCATCATACTCAAATCTTTGCTAATATTACATTTATTTACTTGAACCATACTGTACAAGCTGTCTTCCTAATGTTTCCATGAACTGAGCACCATAAGGACTCTCTGCCTGTCTGCAGTATTGTAATCAGCCAATGAATTCTGAAGTAGCATCAGTCACATATGCACTACACCAGGAAGCCTGCTTTACAATTCCTTTGCTTCACGATGCTGCTGAACGTGAATTATGACACACCCAATTAAAATACCCTATTTGAGAGATTTCAATATGACCGTCAGACAGGAACTTGTCGAATGATAGAAATATATGCCATTAACAAATCCAAAACAGCAACTCTATTACTTTTTGCACCATGAATAAATCTAAATATAGCAAATGTTAACTCATAGAAGATACAATGGAGTGTACATATTTCAAGATTCGCCATGCAAAAAGGAAATGAAGGTACCAATTGCTAACCAATCAATTCCAGGATTCTCACTTCTAACTGATTAGACCATCAGGCCAAGAGTAAAATATGGCATAGGTTATGCAAATATGCAAACTTCAAACTGCACCATAATCATTAAATCAACTAAAACTTGTGGAAATAAATAGATAAAATTATTTTCACTTTGATTTTCATTACTGGGTCATTAGGATGCAAAACAGATCAGGTGATAAAAGGAATCGATGAGAAATATTTCCATATTATAAGCACAAACAGCTGTTAAAGATAATCAACCAAGTAATATTATGCCAGTCTTACAACTAATATATGCCAATCATTATTGCTAAACAGATATTTCTTTCAAAAGAGGAAGATTCTTTTGCAGCAAAACAAGTTGCATATATGCAGGAAACAGAAAGGTTTGATGATCACGTAACCAAATATAAATCAGAGGCACATAACTATTATTAGTGTACATTAAAATAAAAAAACATTCAGCTTCACACATGACATATAAAAAAAATCAAATATTTAGAAAAACTACATGTACACGCAAGTTTGTGGGCTGTTTATCAAGGGTTAAGACTCCTGGTTCGTGCCTAAATAAAGGCCCCACAAGGGCAACCCAAAAGTACGGGTTTGTAACAACATGCAATACCCCAGGAAAGCTTTCCATTGCTGGTCGAGGTTTTTTTTTTGAAAAAAAAAATGATAGATCAACAAGGTCATGCCAGATCAGTTACAGGATACCTTAATTTAAACCTAAATCAAAACATCAATTTCAAAATGACTAGGTCACCCAATACACAGAAAAAACTACATGATCCAAATTAGGTAGCAATTCTGTACCAAAATATTAGATAAATAAAACCTTTTACAGAGACGAACAATAATATTTCTTTTGTAAAACAACATTGCCACCTAATTTATTTATTACCAATAGTTCTATTAGTAATTGTTACATTCTCAAAAAATAGAATGGGAAAATAATCAGGTTGTTTCAGCAAGAAGCCAAGAACCAAAGCGCAAAATTCGAAGGTCATTGACATAAATCAATGAAGAAAAACTAAAATGTATATAACTGTAACAACATTGATGTGGAAGGATGGAAATCTTACCACCGTTTCAACATATTCTTTGGGGCGCCGAATTCTCAAAGCAGATCCGTTTAGAGACTTTCCATCAAAAGAAAGAGCTGCTGTTGCATCCTCTGGTGTAAGAAATTCCACGAATGCCTGACGTTTTTCTCTGTTTATCTGCATCGAACCAGAGAGGATCCAATATATATTAATAAAAAATTGTGATATTGTGGGAACAAAAAGATGGAAATCAAGTTTGCTCACCGTACAACTGAGGCATGGTTTAGACCGCTGGGGTTTAATGCCAGTAGGCAATAAGAAGTCATTTAAGCAGTCAATCAACTTATCCTCCGTAGCTGAATCAGGCAAATTTTCAATGTGCAACCTCCTAAGTGGGCGTGTTGCTTGTGTAAGCTGGACAGAATCTGCAGTCAAACTATTACCCACCGACATTGTCTCAACTGTAGTTGAAGGGTCTTTCTTTACCGCACTGAAACTGAATGGAGTAGGAGCCATCTGGCCAACAGTTGGCAGGAAAGTGGTAGGGAAGTTAGATTGATTTGCTTTAACAGGAGGCTGATCCCATGTGGCTGATTTCTTTTCTGGGGACTGACTGACCTTGGAAGGAGTCTTGGTAGCTGCCTGCTCACCTTGCAGTGATGTTTTCTTTTTCCTTGGTGAGTATCCACCAAGACGGCTTTCATATTTCTGGTGCGACCCACCAATGTATCCTCCAGTCCCAGACGATCTTTGTTTATCAACTTCAGCATACTTCCGCCTTGATTTCTCCCTAGAGTGGTATGGAGGATAATTGTCAAAATCACGTCCGCGGTAATTATACCTTTCTTCCCTTAGTGGTGGTGAGATAGACCTGCCGTATCTGTCTCGATCATGATCCCTGCTTCTGGACCTTATCCTTTTCAACCCTGGTTCTCCATGGTATGGTTTTGCATACTCATTCCTCCTTCCAGCATTTCTATCAGAATGCTTGGAATCTTGGTACCATGCAGAATCCTGTTTCTTCAGCATTGGTCGACCTACCTCTGAACTCCTCTCATAATCAAAGCTACGGTCTTTTCTCTTTGTCTCATTCCAAAGCTTCTCACTCTTAAACTTTATTTTATAATCAACAGCTTCATCATTCCATCTTTTTCCAGGTTCCTTTTGATACTCAGATCTCATTACATCACCCTTTCTTTCTCTGATCTCACTAAGATTTCTATCTTTGCTTTCATCAGCCCGACCACTCATGTTTGTACCAAGTTTCTGAGAATGATAAATGCTTTTGTCCTCCCTAATTGAATAATTATCGTCTCCTGAGGGCCTCTGTTTCTTGGAAGCCTTCTTTGGTGCATCTCTCAGGCCTTCCTTCTCTGGGACCTTTGGTGCATCTTTCAGGTCATCCATCTTTGCACCAGTGTTTGGCCTATCTCTAGAGTTGTCCTTCTTGGACACCTCCTTTGGTGCATATCTCATTTCCTCCTTTTTGGGATTTTCCCTTGATATATGTCTTAGATTTTCTTTCTTGGACCCCTCCCTTGTTACATCTCTACTCTTCTCCTTTCTTGAACCCTCCACAGGCATATCTCTGGGATCCTTTCTGCTTTTGTGTTCTCTTCCTTGTTCCAAGTGAGTAGATTTGCCCTTACCATTTTCTAGCCCTTCCTTGGCTTTTTTACATTCTGATGCAGCCTTCTTTTCACGCCGCAGCATAATGTCCTTAATGCTTAGAGGTCTTGTGCGGGCAGCTGTCCCTTCACTAGTGAGTCTCTCAGAGTCATTTTCACCATGTATTTTTCTACTCATCTTGGTCCTTGACCCAGAAGTTTTTTTAATGATATCTTATCTAATCTAGCCTACTCAAAGAGTCTAACAGATAACAGCACTAGACACCATATAGCTTCCTGCAAAGAACAAAAACAGAGGCATGAAAACATTGCGATATACTTTTCACCATAGGCAAGCTGATGCGATGTAGTTTCATCAGAATCACAAAACCCTAATAGAAGCAGCTATTTTTAAATAACGTTAAGGAACTGATCCTCGTTCAGTTGGTTGTGAGTGTGGAAGTATGCCCAGACCACCCAAGTTCAAGTCCTCATTGTGGCGAATTTGGGTGCCTAACTCTTCTTAATTAAAAAGCCACCTAGTTCCTCATAGGTTGGTTGAGTTTTTTTAATTCCAAAGAATGTGCCAAATATTTGGTTTTGATTAAGCATGAGGAACCTGGCTAATCGCATGCCTCCAAAACTGTAAGTCATGGAGAATGGGATATCTCAGTATTACTTACCTAATCCTTGCTGCACTGGACTGGGAAATGCGAAGGTAAGACAGTTTCATTTTAGTAGATAATCCAGAAATTGAGTATAATAGCACAGCATTAAAGAAACCCATCAAATCCAGGGGTGGACCGAGTACAGGACATGGGTGTACACATGTACACCTGATAATTTTTGCAAATTCATTAAGTTAATATGTATCGCAGTGGCGGAGCTGGTGAAAATCTCACATAAGCACCAACATACCCATAGCTCGTAGAAGAGGGGATAAAATGCATAATTTAGAAGCTATTTCAATTCCTATACAAGAAATTTGATAAAAATAAGGCTGGCAAGACCAGGATAAGAACTAACTAACATTCCTGTCATCTAGGTTGGAACTAAGACATAACCAGATACAGTATCTATGCAGTAGCTGAAAGCTGAGTTGGATAACACAATATAGATTATCATAGATAGCTACGGATTTCTAAGTGTACGCAGAAACTATCACATATGTCATCTGAAGTTTACAGAAAACAGGAAACTAGGCAAGGACACCAGCTTAGGGGAACTGAAAACTTTTGCAGCTACATAACAACTGAAAAGGATCATTCAAGCACATATTGTGCGCAAATGAGAGCTTGAGCCTCTTAAGAAACTCTGTTGGCTTGCTACAGTTTTGCACCTTGCTTACGAAACAATTGATGAATGACAATGGAGGATTCGGAATTTGGAACCACTTGCTGCAGCCAGGGGCGGATTCAGTATAGGGACATGGGACACCCAATAATTTTTGCAAAACTTCGAAAGTTTGGAGGGTTGTCAAATAGCTAATAGCTTTAGGTTAGGGTTTCGCTGCTCAGCTTGAAGGGAAGGGAAGAGAAGGGGTGGAAGTACCTGGTGGGTACTCGTCGCCGGCGAAGAGACCCACTAAAGCCTCAGCACCTGGCTTGGGGCGGGCGCGGCGGCGGCGGCGGCGGCGGCGGCCTACCAGTCGTCGGAGAGCGAGAGGGGCCGATAGAGAACGCACGAGTAGGGTACGGAAGGGGGGCGGGCGCGTTTGGTATGATAAGAGTTACCTTGCCTGGTCGGGCCAGGCCAGCCTCGCCAACACGAGCAAGCTGTTCTTGCTCTTCTTGCGAAAGCTGAAGTGATGAGAAAGAATATCAGACGTTTATGAAAATAGTTCCATATACAACCTAAATGATTTTAATGCGAAATACATGGTGGTGTGGCGAGAAAAAAAATAAAATTTTAAAATAATTATTTTAGAATGTGCAACCGACTTCTTTATGAAACATGAGTAGTTTCTCGATAGTGGTCACATGATGACATAAATCTTGGACTAGAGTTTTCTTTCTTGGAGTGACGAACCATTTTGCTATTTAAAAGATGAAGTCATGAAATTGGACTACAAAAACACCAGGGATGAAGCGTGTCATCTCGATTTATAGAAGGAGATACATCACATCTATCATCCATATGATAACCCTAAGAATCGGGTGATGAAGCAACATTGGCCTTGTTCGCTGAACAAAGACTGGCTGAATTCAGCAGGACGGCAGGTCAGGCAGTCGACCGGCTGGTTTTGTTTCGGCCAAAATCTGCCCAAATTTATACCAGCCGAACACAACCATTGAAAAAAGTTACTTATGAGTAAACAAATTTGCTATAACATACGACGTTCATAAGGATCGTAGTACATCGAGACGTGCAACCAGTCAGCACTCGGTGCACACGATTAGTCGGCTAGATTTGAGTCCGTTACCCTCGTTCTCAAAAAAAAACTCTCAATGGACTACATCGAGGCGTGCAACCAGCCAACATTCGATGCATACGCCCGGTTAATCGGCTAGATTTAAGTCAGTTAACATCATTCACGAAAAACTGAACTGTCTCCTTGCTTTTCGTGGCTTTGCTCAAAGACCTGTGTTGTTTTGAGTGCAAGCGGTTCTCTCATCGGTTTCCACCCAAACCACAGGTCATTTCTTTTAGAGCACTATATGCTTCCTCTAACTTAATAGAATTACTATAGTAGTGTTTGATGTACTACCCACTATTTCAAATGCTACTACGTGCAATCTTAAGCATTCCTTCGACTCAAAAGTTGGGCAGTTAAATCTAGCTAAAAATAGATTGTTAGTACATCTAATAAGACTGTTTAGCTAGGGCGGTTCTATTTGAGAAATAGGCAAGCCGCACTATTGACACATAGACTTTTATTTATTTATTTTAAATAATATTTTTTTATAAAAAATAGTCGGACATGATCGTATGACCATGGTAAAAAATATAGGTGACCTCATAAGGGTTGACCTAATTAAGTCTAATATTTCAAAATGTTGTTACACATTACATCTGATGTGTTGAATTTGGAATTTTGAAAACGATATAGCTACATCTATCTTGAATTGCGTACTCATAAAAGCATACTCTTGTTATATTTTTTTTAAAAATATATGTTTAAAAATACTAATAAAAGTTGACTTTGCTTCAATACATATCTGTATTGCAAATTTTGTATTCGTATTTGATTACTGCTTATGCAATGTTGAGCTGTCTTTTAATTAAGAAGAAAGAGTGCAATTATAAGTTGCCAAAATAAAAGAAGGTACAATCAATATGAGTAGTTGACCGTTCTATAGAGTTCCTAGTTGAGAAATTGAGTGAGGACATTGCACAGCTAATTTAAATATGAGTTTTTTTTGTTTTGAATTTAAATTGATTTTTTATTTATTTTTTCACATCATGGTACATACAGCTATCAACAAGCATGTCATCTGTCATTGAAAATGCCATTAGATCCTAAAATACACAGGATTTGAACTCATATAGGTCCACTTTTCTTTATAATATATTATAAAAAGACAAAAAAAAAATTCAGGAAGACATTTACTTGGTATATCATAATGTAGGGGATTACCCATACCATGCACGGTATGCCAAATATTTCCATTTAATTACTGGTATAATATTGCCTCACTGTAATGTTTAATAACTTCAATGCACAATTGAGAAGAGTACGAATAAAAATTGTTAAAAAAAGTACAAACTAGACCTGGTTAGGTAGAACTCCGGGTGGCTTCAGGTTCTAGACTCCCAAAATGAATTAGGAGTATGTTAATCCACTCTTTTTTCACCGGCTCCGGCTCCTATGCACATTGCAGCAAGGAGTAGCCGTTTGGACTCGTGCCAAACAGAACCTTAATTTTGGTGCTTAGCCACGGGCGGTTCTATCTGAAATGACCAAACAAGGATACGATGAGCATCGTACATCCACGTCTATGCATTTGTGAGTTTCATTCATTCGACTTCTAGGCTAGCACGTCCCCTGCTATATATCTCAAATGCGAGGCTTTTTACTTGTGGCTTTTGTATCGTTTTATTTTTTGGATGGTCACGCCTGCCTGCACGTCCGCGCATGCTCTCACGGGAAAAATGGTACAGTACGTGTTGCTGGTGCATGAGGCTGCTGATCGATCGCGCGGTGCATGGAGCCAGCCGGACGCGGCGCGCACGGCAGCAAACCTGGGACTCCGTGGGACCGCAAGCAGTAGCGTGCACATGAGTCTCGTTTCGCCTCTCGCGTGCCCGGCCTGAGGCCTAGTGGGCTAGTATAAACTGCACCGGCAGCCGGCTAGGCAGGGCAGGCTCCACACCACCAGAGCAGCAGCTTTCTTCGTGACGTGCTCTCCAGCTCTGAGCGGAGAGAGCGGCACGATGAACGGAGGAGATGGAGGGAGCGGCGGCGGTGCAGGCGGGGCAGCAGCCGGCGGTGGCGGAGAGGGCAAGGCCGGGGTCGGAGGCGCGGCCGGGACACTACCGCGGGTGCCGACGTGGAGGGAGCGCGAGAACAACCGGCGCCGGGAGCGTCGGCGTCGGGCGATCGCGTCCAAGATCTTCACCGGCCTGCGCGCCCACGGCAACTTCGCCCTCCGCAGGCACTGCGACAACAACGAGGTGCTCAAGGCCCTCTGCGAGGAGGCCGGCTTTACCGTGGAGGCCGACGGCACCACCTACCGCAAGGTACTACTCAACCGCTCCGTCCCCTGCCTCTGTTTGCTTGCTCCGAGTCCGAGCAGGGTTGCCGCCGGCCGCCGTGCCGTCTCGGTGGGACGACCGTGGAATCCATTCATGGATTTCGTCCTGCACTGCTTCGCTTTGCAGAGCTGCGTTGCAAGCCGGCTATTCTTTTTTTCGTTTTGTTTTTCGTCGCAGCGAGAATTCAGAATAGGAAGCTTGTTTACCCGAACGCGAGTTGCTCATCAAATCTATCCAGCTGTTAGTTACTCAAAACAAATCTATCCAGCTGTTCCAATGCCTTTCTGGCTTACTCCGATATTTAGAGGAGCTCCCTTATCCTATACAGTAGTGTTTTCTTTTGTGTACGTGGCAAAGCAGAGCATTAGAGGGAGCTCCCTTTCTGACTGTGTGACATGGCAAAGCAGAGCATCACGTCGACCAGAGTCCACAGGTGGCCACAGCTTCTGATGAAAGCTACAATGTCCCGTTACGGCGGTCTACGTAGACCACGGTTGCTGTAGATTCCTGTCGTTTTCCGTCGTCGCCTTTTTTTGGGAGGTTTCATGCCTGTTCCGACGCTGCTGGTTCAGTTGCTAGTTGGAGCGTGAACGTTTGATGCTATGCCATTTTTTCCCCTGAAAAAAAGGGGGGAGAAATTGGTCCTGACGAATAAAGCTCCTCACTTTGGACTTCTTTGTCTTTGGCAAATCGGAAGCAAACCGTGATGCATGTCTTTCCAAGCTTTCTAAAGCTCCTGACTTTGTTTCCTTTTCCAACTTGTTTTTGTCTTGTTTGTGGGTTGGCATTGTCCTCCCTATGACTGGCACGACAGTAGCTCAGTTCATGTGCAGACAAGGGGCCCTGTAAAACAGTCGATTCACAAAACAAAATGACACTCTAGACGAACATCCATCTTTCTTTCAGTACATTCACTTTGAATTGGTTTGAGTATTCTATCACGATTCATGCTGCGTACTGTACAATCGTGCGTTCTGTTTTGTAATTGTCGTTCATCGTCTGTGACAGAGCCAGGATTTGTGAAGCTCTTTGTTCGTTTTGTGTTGCAGGGATGCAAGCCTCCGGGCAGCAGTGACCCGTACATGGCTGGCTTCATTCCGGGGTGTTCTCCAGTGAGCCCCAGCTTGCCCGTGAGCCCCGGCATGGTGTCCTGCCCGGTGAGCCCGCGAGGTTACAACGGCCTGAGCTCCCCGTCGTCACCGACCCACTTCGGCGGCAGGGGCAGTGGCTTCTTCTACAGCGGCGCCAGCAGCAGCCGCGGCACCGGTGGAGTCCTCTTCCCGTGGCTCAACCACCTGTCCCACTCCGACGACGCGTCGTACGCCGACGGCTACTCCTTCAGCGCGCCGGTCACGCCGCGGAACGGCTCCCCGCCGCGGCGCAAGATGGCGCGCTGGGCTCCGGACAACGCTCCTGCCGCCGAGGCCGGCGGCTCCAACGTGCAGTCGCCGTGGGCTGTCAGCCGTGGCCCCAGCCGCTACGCCTCCCTGCCAGGAACCATGCCGCATACCCCTGTCCGCGGCAAGGCCGTGGCGGCCGACCCGGTGAGCCTGATGACGGGGCTGCAGATATCCGCCGCCGCGGCCAACAAGTCCCCGGCGGCGTACAGCATGTTCGACTTCGACGCCGGGAGCTATTCATCGAGGCAGGCGGGACAGAGCAGCCGCGGCGGGCCGTGGGCGGCGGCGGCTCCTGGCGACGGCGACGGTGACGCTCCACATGGGTTCTCCTTCGGCTGGAGCGGCGGCGCGTTCAACGCGTGGGAAGGGGAGACGGCGACCGGAGCGTTCAACGCGTGGGAGGGGGAGAAGGCGAGCGCGGCGTTCAGCGCGTGGGAGGGGGAGAAGGTGAGCGAGGCCGAGGAGTACATGGACGGGGGGGACCTGGAGCTCACTCTGGGGAACTCGAAGGCCGGCGGCGGCTCCGGCGCTGACCGCGCTTGAGCTCACCGACCGAGACCGATCGAGCTGCTCTGCAACTGCAATGCAACAAGAAGATGCGTGCATGAGAATGATGGAAATGTATCTTTATTACAGGTAGTGGCCGTAGTTACTGGCTTTGAACACTTTTATTTTCCCTAACAAAGTAGGAGTATCTTTTATTTTCAAGAAATGAAAAAAGAAAACGGACATGGGCACATGGCCAGGGAGAGGGACGCGTTCTTGTAGTCTTGGATTAATTGTCAGGCTGTTGGACTAAAGCTAATGGAGAAGTACCAGTTATAACCAAGCAAATGTGTTCTGTTTATGTGTGTTTTCTTTAGCAAACCCCATCGTCTATTCAGTTTCCATGATTTCTGAGCAGCTATCAGTTTCTTGTCTATTTCGTGTCACTCGTTCCATGGCACGGTGGCCTGTCCTGGATGACAAGCTAGCCATCGGACATTGTTTAGTTGGAACTTGGAAGGGCATCGTGCGTGCTCGGTTCATGAACATGTGGGATGCATGGAAGAATAGCCGGAAGTTCCGAGGAAAGTCGACGCTCAATCCGGACGCCGGAGCTTCCCAGCGTAATCGCCGATGGCCGGGGGAGGGGGACTTGAGCACAAGCAAGCTAAAGGCTGGGGTGGGGTGGTCGGGGTGGAGGTGGGGCGCCCTTCCCTCCCGCTGCTCGGCCACTTGGTGGACGCCGTGGCCACGTTCGCCCCGGACGTGTTCACGAGGTTCGCTTTCGACGTGACCTGCTTGCCAGTCTTCAGCGTGTGGCCGTTTGTCCATTGTCATGCCGTCCATGCACGTTCCAGATGCCATGGACCCCGTCGTCATGGAGGTGGGCTTCTTCCGGCTCAGCGTGCCGGCGTCCTGCTGGAGTCTGACGAAGCGCCTCAACATTCCAAATAGGTCGTGAGAGGAAGCTCGCCGTGGCCTATGCTGGTACTACTATGTCGGCTCGTCATGGAGATGATCGGGAAAAGGAAACAGGCAGCGGCGAACAACAGGAGGCCGCGCTCACATGGGACATCGTCCATGACACGGCGACAGACTCTAGGGCGACGAACTCCGGTGGCACCCGCAGGCCGTGCGCGGCCTCCCTCACGCCAGAAACGTCCATGACACAACGACAGACTCGGCGCGATTGATCGGGCCACACACACGGCCTCCCTCACACGAGACTTCGATTAGCTATGTTCATAATATGCTCATTCAGCCTGCTTATCAAACGTACCGCTGCTTATTTCCTCTTATAGTACATTACTGAAACAATTGAAATTAGTCATGAAAACCATAACGGTAGACTCCCGCGGGCGGACCCATGGGGCACGTTCACGGCCTCCCTCGCGCGAGACACTGTCCACGGCACGACGACAGACTAGGGGCGGTGGACTCATGGGGCACGTGCACAACCTCCCTCAATGGCGGTAGACTCCAGTAGTAGATCCATGGGCCACGCCTCCCTCATGTGGTCCACAACATGATGGTGGACTTCAACAACGGGTCCGCAGGCCACGCTCGTGGCGTCGTTCACACGAGACATTGTCCACGGCACGACGACAAACTTGGGGCGACGGACCTTGGCGACCGACCCATGGGCCATGGGCACGGTCTCCTCACGCGAGACATCGTCCACGGCATGGTGATGGACTTGGGTGCGGCGGACCCATAGGGTGCGTACACGGCCTCCCTCAATGGCGGCGGACTCCATCGGTAAATCCGTGGGCCACGCCTCCCTCATGCGGACCATCGTCCACAGCATGATAGCGGACCTCCCGCCACCAGCTACAACGACCATGGTCCGCGATGGTAGGAAAGACCAAGTTGAGTCCTGGCTAGATTGTTGTAGTGTCGTGAAGGTGGATTTTTTGTCTTAAGGGCGTGTGCTCCTAGCACATCCACCATTAGATTCGTATTAAGTGTGTCAACTGCGTAGTTCATGGGGCACATACACCTTAAGGGTACATTTAGTTTTCTTGAACCGTTGCTTTACGATAAAGCCAGTATGTGGCCGTGTCGAGCTCCGCCAATCCCGAGGTGAGCCTAGAGCCTAGGTTCTCCGTATACATGCTTGACAACGCAACAAAGTGTTAGCAACCTGTTACGAGGTTGCAGAGAATAAGAGGGAATTAGAGGAAGAAGCAAGGAATTGGAAGAAGATCGGATGGAGAAGATGAACAGTAGAAAGGGAAATCTATACAAAGGGATAAACCTGATGGTTTTGATTGTAATTGTTTGATGCATGAACTCCCATTTCCTTCCTTCCCTTATAGTCATTGTTGGTGTTTGCATCATGAGCTTCCAATTCCAAGGACGTACATGTCCGACCCCATGACGTAGTATTGGATGGCTTAACCGTTGTCTGCTGACACAAAAGCCCAGAGCATGTATATGGAGAATCCGAGCTCTTCACGGCCGATGCAACTACACCTAAAATATAGGAGAAGAGCTCTGGGTGTGCCTTTCGGCTGATGTTATTTACAGCTGATAAGCCACCTAATGCTATTTTATAGCGAGACGAAAACATTGCTAAGTTTTCACCACTTCCTTCGTCTCATTGAACTGCATTCGGTACTGTTTAGTACACAAAATCACAAATCCACGTGATCATCAGTAGCGCCCTCGAAAATCACCGTTCTACGATTCTACGTACATGTGGACGCAATTTTAATTGTAGTTGCATTGGCCGAGAAGAACCCAGGTTTTCCGTATACATGCTCGCTTGGCGCAGATCCATCAAGGTGCGCTATGTGAATGCTTGTTTTTGAACAGGGTTTTTTATTTTGTTTAACTGCATCCCCGATTAAGCAGTTTCCTGATGCAACGGATGAATCCATCGCTTCTCGGCCACATGGCGGGCGCCGTGCGTCCACCTTCGACCTGCAGCGCTTTCGACGTGACCTGCTTGTCGGTCTTCGACATGGACCCCTGTCGTCTGTCCATCGAAACGCCGCCCGTGCACGTCCCGGACGCCGTCATGGATGTGTGATTCTTCCGGCACACTGTCGGTTCGTCACCGAGATGTTCGGGAAAAGAAAATATGGCGGCGGCAGCGAACAACCAGTGCATAGCCTCCAATTGCATCTCGACCACCCCGAGTACGTCGACGAGGACAGCAGGCCCAGGGAGTTTCTGTACGCGACGTTCATCAACTTAATGGTCACGGTTGCAACACGTTCGGCGCGACGCTGTCTTGGTTCCTGTACAGTCATGTATCTATAAGCACAAACACACATACGGTGTACGTTCCTGTACGAACAAACACACATACGGTGTACGTTCTATCTCTATAAGCACATTAGAAAAAAAAAATCGTGCCGGTAAACCTTGAGATCAAAAAATAAAGTAGTTATAAAACGTTGACTCATTATTGTCGACGGGTGCTGTTGACTCTAAAATAAATTTTCGTACAATACGGGAACGAGCAGTAGCTCATGCGGTTGAGTCTCGAGGCTGTGGAGCAGCCGGTGGTGGGTTGGAGCCTGTTTGACTCATGATTTATCGTCGGGTCTTTTTCCTATTTTTCAGGTTTAGCCTCTCTCGCGTGGTGTCATAAAGGGATAGCGATGCGTCCATTGTCTATGGAGCCTTGGAACTCTAAAAGGACGTGATCTTCGTATCTATGTGTAGTCGTAGGATCTATTTGTGTACTTATGGTATGCGTGTGTATGATATTAGTGTGTGTCTGTTTATAAACAGATGTTACAACTATATTTAGATATATTTAGATGAGAGATCTCAAAAAATTTCGTACAATACTTTATAAGCAAGTCGAAGTCGTATAGGCCCAGCCGTCCGACGATCCAGGTGGGCCGTACTCCAACGGGGATTAGGCGAGCAAAACATTTCATTTAAACTGTTTTTGTGCATCCTTCGCAAAATAGTTTCGTCTTCTCAACTACAAAAAAATATTTGCGCAAAAAATGTGTGCACCCATAGCCAATTGGTGCTATATATAATTACGCCCCTTTAATTTCATCGAAAAGGGAAAAGTTCATCTCACTTTCCTAAAGTATTTCCTTGAGTTTTCAAAACAGCTCATATTACCTCTCTGTCCTGAAATGGTAGTTTTGAAGGCGGTCTTTTTATCCTCATCAATTAAGAAATCAATAAATACCTGATAAACCATAGATAATGTCTATATATTTTAAAACTCTAAAAGAATCTAGAGACAGAGGATATGAAAAAATAAAATAAAAAAATAACTAGAGCAAATGAAAATGTCTCTATATGCTTAAAATAATAGATTAGCTATATGAAAATAGAAAAAAAATCAAAAATAGAAAAATTCCCAAAACATTATAATTGATATGTAAACTTCTTTCAAAATTTTGTGCAACAAAAACCATAATAACAACGAACATGAATGTGTTGCATTCATGTTGGTTGCATAATGTTTTAGAAAACATGCTTATACATAATGTTTTCGAAAATTTTAAGGTTTTCTATTACTTTTTCTCTTCATTTACCTAGAGTTAAACCTATTGTTTCAAACTTAATTCCTTTTTTAGTATTATGATTAAATGGTATAGATGGCATAAACCCGTTGAAGATCCCATTTTCATTTTTGATGTTTCCCGAGTGACTATCAAAGTAGGACGCCGTAATGATTGCTTGGAAGGGTTGACGGCTGTGAGATCTTCTCGATCTTGTTCACCTCAACCGTGGAAGTGTTGATGCTCAACTCAGAACAAATCAGTCATTACGCGTGAATGTAGCAAGGTACACCCCCAAGATGAGGTGAGAGGAGAGGTCTTCAAGGGCTTCTTTGCACTTGGGGTAGACATCGTCATAAATGATTAGCGTTAGCTTCACCTTCACGTTGTTTCGGTACCCAAAGAATGGGTTGGTGGGGGTCTGGGGGATAGTTGTTCCAAACAAAGACATAGTAGAAAACAGGTAAATTACCATGCATCTTGATTGCCTTGTAGATCAACACATCAGACTTCGTTTGATGTGATGAGGTAAAAAGACACCTCCTAGAAGACATCCGAATGGTGAGGTGTGAGAGTGGGCATGGGAGCCATCCTACTACCTCAATGTCTCCTTAATAACACAAGTTTCAAGTACTTCATATCACCCTAATTTAACTAAAACATTATGAACACACACTTTTATTTTTATTTGACCATTTTCGTCCTGTTCGTTTGATCTACCAGTGCTTACTAGCCAGCGATTCAACAGTTTTTTTCACTCACAACAAATCAGCAGCAGCGGGAATCAGTCAGCCGGAAACAACCAAACGAACAGAGTTTTTAAATAGATTTTGGACTTAAAAACAACTAGATTGAATTTAACACGAGTCATTTCACTTAAGATTTAGATTGAATTCTAAATTTCTTATTTTGCCCTTGCTAATTAGATTCCTCCATCTATACAATTGTGTAACTACGTGGCCCAAAAAAAATGTAGGACATGTGATATCCACGCGGCGGACGAGCGAGGGAACGGAAAGGGAACTTAACACGCGCGCGGGTTCGGCTCTACCCTCCGAAGGGCCAAAGCAAGGCCCCAACCTGCGTCAACCTGCTCGCCTGATTCGCTCTCCCGCGATTCCTCCCCCACAAATCCTCCAACTCAACCCAATCCATCGTCTCAAAATTCCCGCAACCTTTGCATCGCCTCGGCTCCAAATTCGCCTCCTTCGATCCACAAATTCCCTCTTCTCCACCTCCGATTCCGGCGAATTCGGTTAGCTTACTCTCCGAGCTTATCGCCAACCGTGTGGTTAGATTCGATTCCCCATTAATTTTCGGTTCAACGTTCAGCTTTCTGGATATTTCTTCCCCTTTATTTTGGATTGATTGCTGTTCGTTGTTTCTCCCTTTCTGAAATCTGGATGTCTCGAATTCGCGATCAGTCCCGACATCGAGATCCGGCTTAGTTTTTCACCCCGAGCTGCCAATTTGAGGAGCTCCGAACGCGAGCCGCAGAAAGCGAATCGAATGAATCAGGCTCGCGCGGCGGCGAGTTGATGCCACCCGGCGATGGATCGCCGCATGCTCAGGACTTCGTCGTGCAACGGCAGCGGTAAGAATCCTTCCTCTCCGGCGGCGGTCTCAAGGTCTCCGTCCTCCGGGGGCATCGGCTCCAAGGACGACGACGCTGCCGCCGAGCGCAAGGCGCTGCTGCAGAAGCCAGCTGGCGGCCTGGCGCAGCCGGGCCGCAGGAGGCGCAACCGCCGTGTGCAGTGGAAAGATAGGCATGGCAGCAAGCTCACCGATGTCAGGGAGTTCCAGCCTAGGTACGTCGAAAGCAGGCATCCCCACTCACATTTTATGTGCCCTTTCTCAATGTGTTGGTGCAATTGTTAATGGTTGATTGATGCTACCTGATAGCAAAATTCCTTTGACACCACGTTATACTATTGAATTGAATTACATGAGTTCTGTGTAATTTTCACTTGTTTGAGGTTTGCATTAATTTTCACAAATGGAGTTATAAGGATAGCTACAAGTGTCCTGTGGTAACATTTGTTAAGACTATGTCTATAGTGGGAAATGAGAAGTATGATGATCCGATTATTTGTCTGGAGCTGCCGCTTCAACTAGAGTGGATTCAGTTATTGGACGGTATCTTGTCTGGCAGGATATGATGTTAGAACATTTGCTTTGTTGGGGATGTTGTAACCTTCCATTCTCGGAAAGTCTAACGGAATGATTGAGCTTGGGAGCTTTCAATCATCTAATTCAAGTAAGTTGGTTCAATGCCTGTGGTTACCTTTTTCTGAAGTAGCTTGGAGACCTGAATAAAAACTGACAAATTTGTCGTTATCGAGACACCCAACACGCTCTAAACGTGAATTTCTTGCCTAATAAAGTTTAGGGAGAGTTTGTTACTTCAGGTCTAGAGGCATGGTCGCTGCTGTTAATTGCTGGGAGAGGGAGGGAGAGTAAATGTTGAACTCTACTGTGTTTGCATATTTTTCCTTGTTTGCTTTTGATATACTATTCTGCTGCAATACAAGCACAAAAGATGATCATTGGTTTATTTGGAAGTTCAGTTTATGTGGTGGTGTCCATCAAACTTTTTTTTTTTTTTTTTTTTGGCAAAATGTGCTTTAATGATTAAATGACTCAAGCGTTATGATCTGAATACTGTGCTATTTCTGGCTTTCTAGTCAGAGATGATGAGCAGTCGAATTCAATGGTGTCAATCACTTTATTTAATATAGGCAGTCTAGATGAACTGAACTCTTCATTTTCTCAATGTTTGCACATGTCAATTAACAATAGATTGTTCAATTCGTACTCTTGTTATCAACTACTAAATGAACTTCCAGTACGGGTTAAGATAATTAGTTCTTCAAAGGAAAAGAGATCTAAGACAGCTAATGCTCAATATCTTATTTTTATCATTTTATACTTATGCAGTCAACTGGCCAAGTTGACAAAGTTAAATCTGGTCACATGCATGTACATTACACAACCTCTGCTGTACCTGAAAACTTTGTTTCTATTCATTTTTTGGAGTGGAGATGTTTAATGCTTTTTATGTCCATGTCTAGCGCTTTTCATGGTTCTGAAGCTTTAGTTTGCACCAATGAAATTGTTGGAAAAATTCTGCCTTAGAATGTCTAACAGCCAGCTCGAACTAGATACGATCACATGGCCACCCATTCTGATTCCCAATCTGTTTAGCTGACCCAGTCGCCAGTGGAGCAAAGGAATCTGATTACATGGGGAAAATCTTCAGTGGGTTTGACCACACTATAACCAAAAGTTCATTTTCCACTTACTTGGAAGAATTTCCGTGGAGACCGCTCATGGTACTTTATCACTAATATCCAATTAGCTTTATTTATCCGAGACACCAAATTGTTTGGACCAGACCAGTAACCCGTCGAGAGATCAGTTGAGATGAAACTGTTCTTCACGTGATAGTGAGTCAATATAACCCTCTATTTTGATGTTCCTTTTTAATCCACATAGGAACCCAATAAATTTCAACTACTCTGCAATGGGCCACAGTCTTATATCCAAAGGTGAAATGAGTTGAGTTTGATAAGATATGAAAATGACATGCCAACCTCATGCTACTTTGTTTTATGCCTCATGTTGGTACTGCTGTAGTGTCTGAAGTTCTGAACACATGTGTGTACACAAACCTAGACCTCACACATGCACACCCGCTTACCCTCGCCTCCACACACACATCCAAGATCTACAGACTACACACAAGTCAGGCAATTGCGTCCCTGGTGTGATTGATAGAACCATACATGACTCTGCAAGCTTAAGGGACATCACAGTCCCTTTGTGGCTCGATGCATAAGAGATAGGATTTACTTGGGAAAGCCCCAGTACAGCATGTGTGTCGAGCTGCACATGAACGCTGGTGGGTGGCAGGATGGGTGCTGCAACCAGCCACCTAACCATCAAGCTATCAGCTTATTTGCGACAATGTCATGCTACCTGAGGATTTGTTTGTTGGCTTGTCCAATGCATTGATGCTATGAATAATCTTAGAGGTTTGGTGCTATGAACATGCATGGTAACCGTAACCAACATAACGTTTTTTTCTAGTGTTATTATCTTGTAGGGCAAAAATTAGGTGAGTATCATTTCCTCAGGTCCTGGTCTGACAAAGCTATTGCAGTTTGTCCTTGTTAATGTGCATGTTCTGTTTTAACTACATCTTGTTTGTTGCACCTTTTAATTCTTGGGAACCAGCTAAGTAACAGCTCTTTTTTTTAACACTAACAGAGTCTTTTATTGTCTTAGTAGATTTTGAGATCCATTGAATTCTTTGTTTTTATTATTAGTTGATGTAATGCAATCAACAATGATCTCTGTTGGGGCTCGTTCCACTTTTATATTTTCAAACCGAGCATATTGTTGTTAACTTTTTGCAAAAAGTATTAATTTCCCTCTGTTATCTTCCAACTTTGCACTTTTCTCAACAAATATGTTTTCCAACTGAAGAGATTATAGTTTCCTATAAAACTAACAAATTCCCTCTGTTGTGTATAATATTATTCAATTTATACTAAAAACCACATTAGGTATTATGAATATTATTTTAATTGAGAAAAAAGTTCTCATTCGGCCATGAGTGTGATGTCATTAAGCCTTCAAGTTGATTATGTCTGTAACTAATCAGATATATTTGCCAATTGTTACTGTTTTAAGAGCCTCCGTGCTATACTTAAATTGCCGTGCTGATCTTGTTTATGTTGGAGTTTCAGGAGAGCCCTCCTGAATACTACTTTGAAAAAAACATTTTAATATCTTTCTCTAACTATGCTTTTATCTTTTCCATAATTTGCAGTGACTCAAGTGACTCAGATGATGAATATTTGGATACATGCATATGCTCAATCATGTAAATACATCTTGCACAGGTGGATTCTATCATCATGTGTATAAAGCGCTGTATCTCAGTATTCCTGTCTTCGGCTAGGCCCTAACAGTACAGTAACAATCATGCACACATAAAGTTCATTCCAACAGACTCCGGCTGTCCTTTTGACGCAAGGAGCGCATTTTGCAATGATTGCCGAACTGGTGGTAAGCAGCGGGTGGATATTTAGCTGGCCTTAACTGGGAGTTACATCAAAGACCTAGAAATGTTAACTCCAGCAGGTAGACAGGACTAAAGAAGCCGAGAAAGAATGCCTTTCTTTGGTTTAATTTTGGATACCAACAGCATCCTGAGTTTTTGTCAGAGTAATGATTCATGTGATAATGCAAATGCTATTAGAATCGAACACTACTAATTCCTATGCATGATTCAGATCGATTTTGTCAATACTATTTGATGTATTAACATGGGATGTTCATTTTTAATCCTTGCTACCACCATCCTTTGTTCGACTCATTACAGGAGTCAATGTCCAGATTGCTTTTAAACGCTGTATTAACTAAATGATCTACGGAATTTCATTTTTGCAGCTAAATTTATGCCGCTTTGCCTGTACATTATTTATTTTCAGATGTGGTGGGGCCGCTTTAAAAAAAAGTAGTAGAAGTATTTTTTCACTTGCATGACCGAACAAGTGGACTGTGCTAGACGGATGGTCGACCCAGCCCGGTTGAGCGGTTGTTCAGTGGTCCACCCATGACCACAGGCCACATAGAGTCGGCCCATGTTGGCCCAGCCCGCGTACTTGACGCCCTCGGATTCCTTTCTGGTGGGAGCCCTCGCACACGGGTACCGTCGTCCAACGGTCACTTGCCAGCTGGGTCAACTTGACCGTTGCCAGTCGTGGCGCTTCACCCTTTTCCCCCAACGGATTCATCCCCACCCCACCATCCCCTTCCCGCTCCCCCAAATGCCACCTCCTCATCACTAATCACCACTGCCCCACGCTCCGCTTCCACTCGCTCATTGCTGCCTCTCGCCGTCGCCACAGTTCGCGATGGGCTGCTTCCTTGGCTGCTTCGGGGGGGCCAAGGAGCGCCACCGCCGCCGCAAGCGGTCGCCGGCACAGTCCCCAAACGGCCGCGCCCGGGTAACCGATTCGATCCGCTTTCTTCTGTTTCTCCCGTTGCCCGATCGAGTTCTAGGGCGTGCTTTGTTTTTGTTTCTCCCGTTGCTTGATCGAGTCTAGGGTTAGATGGATCGGATCGCCTGATCGAATCTGTGTGTGATTTGGGATCAGGCCGTGCCGCGGGTTACGCCGAAGAAGGTTGATCTGGATGGGGAGGCCATCTCCGCCGCAGCGCCGCTCCTAGCGACGCTCCTCGAGTTGAGGTTCTTGGGTGGATCGCTGCAGTTTTGTCAGTCTGCGAGATGCGCCGCCGTTCTAGCCGTTTCATCTTAGCGTGTGTGTTGTGCTTGTTCAGGGACTCCACGGACGACCTGTGCCTGGCCGTCGTGAAGAAGAAGGTGACGTTCGACCCCAACGTCACCACCTTCGAGGCTGCCCCGATCCCGGAGGACGACGGCGAGGGAGCCGATCCGGAGGATGGTGGTGGTTGCAGCGAGAAGGGGTGGATGCTGGCACCGGAGTGCGCCAAGTCCGAGGCCTTCCCTTTGAACCACAGGTACAACAACTGCGCTGGCAAGGACAGCGACAGCGACTACGAGGACGCCGAGGAGGACGAGTACGACGAGTTCGAGGACGACGAGGAGGAGGAAGAGGAGGAGGAATGGGAAGATGGGATCGATGAGTGCGCGATCGACGACGACGAAGACGAGCACGGCCTCCTCGGCATCGGCCGCAGCGAGGAGGATGCGTGCGAGTCGCTCTTCCTGCTTCCGTTTGGCAAGACGTCCAAGGATTCCGGCGGCCAGGGAACGGCGCCCGTCGTGCCCCCGGCGGAAGCCCCCGCGGTGCTCAGCTCCCTGGAGAACCTCAGCCTCACCCGGTGGAAGGAACCCAAGCCCCGCGTTGCCGCCGCGCCCAAGTCCTCGGACAAGGAGAACGTCGTCACTGTGGGGCAGGAGAACCGGATGGACCTCCTCACGGAGCCACCGGCGGCGGCGGCCAAGAGGAAGGAGGAGAGGCCGGCGGTCTCGGACTACAGCTACACCCCCAGCACGCCGAGCAAGCAGGAAGCCTCCGTGGACGCCAGCCTCTCCACGTGGCTCGGTTCCTCGGGGACGCCCGAGAGCAACTCAGTCCGGTCCTACTCGCCGATCAGCTGGGAGGAGCGGCCGATCCTTGGGGCCCTCACCGTGGAAGACATCAAGATATCGTCGGCCAACTCAACGCCGAGGAGGTCCAGGTCCCCGAGTCCGATCCCGGACGACATGCCGATCCTGGGGACGGTGGGGGCTTACTGGAACTGCAGTGCCAAGGAGGCTGATCCAGTCACAAGAGGGGGGTTTATGAGGACCAGAACCAGATTTGGCCAGGTGAGCTTTGTTTCAGTAATATGACTGTTGATGTAATCCATGTTTGCCCTTCCAAGTATAATCTTCTGATGGTAAAACATGTGCAGAACTTTGCAGGATGAAATGGTGGATTGCTAATGAACAGTGAACACCTCCTGCTAGGAGGAGAGAGTGAACACCTCCCGCTAGGAGAGTGCCGAGCTGGGTGGGAATGCAAAGATACAGAGTCTGTGTGTGAGAATGCGAGATTGTGAAACCAGTTACATTTCTGTGATCCATATTCTTTTATATGTTTGTAAACATTACATTGTCATCCATATTCTAGTATGGTGTTTTTTGTGGTTCTTTTGTCAATATGATCAATTGCATTTGTGCATTGTCTTCCTGAACTATGCTAGGGAGCTACCTGTTACCTGTTTCCCCATTCTGAATTGCAGCCACAATAAACTTTAACCTGTAGAGGCATTGCTGTCTGGATTGGCAATGGTTTAGGGAGCTACCTTGATACTGGAATATTTTGTAGCACTGCCAGCATCTTGCAATACCAAAATCACTGAAAATTCAACAAACAGACAAATTCTCCTCTGGACCTCGTTCCTGCAACTCAAACTACAATCTGCAACTGATTCAAGCGTATTTGTTTTCAGATACTTGTAATAGATTAATACGCATACACCCCAAGTTAAGCATATGGAAATGAAGTCTGCACACACACACACCCTGGCCGCAACGATAAAAAAACATCCGGCGAGCCCAGTCTGCAGTTACCGCCTCTTGGGAAGCTGAAATGTGCGCTTCAGAAAGTGGTTGGCGACCTCGTCGTCGCGATGGCACACCACGCGCAGGATGGTGTTCGGGTCACTGCGGCTCCACCGCCTGGTCGTCGGCGGCATCGGTAGGCGCTGCCTCTCGGAGATCGCCTCGGTGCACTCGAACGCCGCGATGCCAAACTCCTCCACGAGCTGCTCCGCCGTCTGCGCCATGAGCGCAACGACGCCTTCCGCTGCCCGGGCCTCGGTCTCGACCACGTCTTCGGACACGAGCCCCTCGCCGCGCGTGCAGAAGGCTCGCTTCAGGCTCCGGAAGTCCTCTTCGATCATCGCGTGGTTCTCCACCGTGAAGCACCTGTCGCTGCCACCGGCAAGCAGGACGAGCAGGAACCCCTGGAACGAGGCCTTCATCACCTCCCGGACGGCAACGGGCTGCGCGCGGTCGACGAGGATGGAGACGAGCAGCGACAGGTTCTGCTTCAGCGCGCGGAGCGCGGGGCGGATGCGGGCGTCGGCGACGCCGCCGACGTAGAGCCCGCCGTAGAAGGAGTGGTGCGAGTCCAGGAAGATGAGGCGGTACGCGGCGACCTCGGCGACATGGACGATGGCCGACTGCGCCGCGGAGCGCGCACGGTCGAAATGGCTGGACGACGGTCCGAGGTGGCGGTTCCCCACGGACACCGGTGGCGAGGTGCTCCCGCCGTGCGAGAAGAAGGAGAGGGATTTGTCGAGCGCCTGGATGTGGCTAAGCAGGTAGTGGAGGGTGTTGAGCCGGATGTAGAGGCGCTGTGTGCCGCGGCTGGTGGACTGGCGCGGGTTGTTGCCGCCCGACATGGACGCGCTCTGGCTGTGGTGGACGCGGCCGCGTGGGCTCGTCCCGGGGTCTCTGCACGGCGTCGCTGCCCTCTTCCAGAGCCTGAAGATCTTCGAGTCCTGGTTGCACCTGGTCAGCGGTGGCAGCGACGGGATGTAGCTCTGCTTGGTGCCTGTTTGTTTGTTGAGCCAACCATGAAGGTCAGATCCATAACATATGTCAGCATTACACACAATGGTGGGAAAAGACATGTGAAACGATGATCGTGACCGTCAGCATACCACAAGACGCGAGGAAGGTGATGTACTCCTGAAAGATGGCACCCAATCCGTCGGCGACGTTCTGAACCATGTCGTCCCTCGCGCTCACTGGGATCCCGAAGAACTCGTCGACGGTCGCCTTGGCCAGCTTCATCAGCTCCACCGCTGATCGCGCATACGGCTCGCCTTTGGACTTTGGTACCCAACTCTACACGACATTTCCAACACCGTCAAGATTTCGTACAATAATCGAATCGATCCACTAAACACGCATGCGTTGATAATGGACAGAGACCTCAGTGTCTTTGGCCCTCAGGAGGCACTCCCTGGCGATCCTGAGCCTCTCCTCGATCCAGGTCCTGAGGAAGCGCGCCACGAGGGACCCCACGTCGTAGGGGACGACCTCCCTAACCAACGCCCTGCCGCCGTCGTCGCTGTCCGCCACGTCCTCGACCATCATGGGCACCAGGGCCTTCTCGAGCCTGCCCGCCGCGTGCAGCACGTGCACGAGCTCGTTGGTCAGGCACGTGGCCTTGGCCACGTACTGCTTCAGCACGACGCCGTAGCAGCTGTGGAGCGTCACCACGGCGGCCGCGCCCGGGAACGGGTGCCACCGCCTCAGCACCGGGCTGAAGTTGTCCACCTCGAACTGAGCCAGCTGCTCCGTGTCCTGGGCGAGCCGCGCCACGATCTCGCTGGGGTCGTCGTCGCGTTGGATGATCATGCTGTTTCCTTGTCCAAGCTCGTTCTCCAATGTCTGTCGTTGCATCATCCATCAGATTTCTCAACATCTACGCACGGCATTGAAATTCTGGCCACGTATATAGGCACGTCGCTAACCTTGGTGAAGACATTTCTCATGGAGCACCTGACGTAGTGATCCGCACGGTTGCCAGCGAAGCTCCCGATGCCGTCGCCTTCGTGCTCGGGGTCTGACAGAGCGATGCCCATCCCAGGCAAGCTCTCTGCGATGATTTTGCTCGTGGAAAGTGCCAGCGACAGGGCACTCACCATTGCCCCAGCGCCGGTGGCAGCCGCGTCCTTCCCGTACCATTCATGGTAGTCAAGCAGTCGTTTCTCCGACCAGTCATGTATCGCCCCGAGAACGCTGGAGAGCATCCGGGCATACACCGGGTCACGGTCCTCCTGCCTGGCGTCGGCTGCCACGTCACCGAGCACCGTAAGCGTGGCGCCAGCGAGATCCGGCTCGATCTGCCCGGTGGCCACGTACTGCTGGAAGAGTACCCAAGCAAAGCACACGTTGTGGATCATCTTGTCGATCCCCAGCGTCGCCCATGTCCGCCTCATGAGCTCCAGGAGCTCATCCACCTCGTCGAGCACAACGGTGTCCTCCTTGAGGTCAAAGATGGCCTGGAGCAGCGAGACGTAGAGGATGACATTGAGAGGGTACCCGTCAGCCCAGTGGCAGGCCTCGCCTGGGGGCCCGGTGCCGGGAGCGGAGCGCCAGGCGAGGGCGAGCACGGCGTCGCAGAGCGCATGCATGGTGTCCGAGGCCTTGCCGGTGTCGATGGCGCGCGAGTTGGCGGCCTGCATGATCTCCCGGAACCGGAGCACGGGGGCGTTGAGGCGGTCCAGCGGGAGGGACGGGTGGTGGATGAGGCCCGCCTCCAGGAGCTTGAGCTGCCGGCGCTGCCACTGGTGGTGCTCGCCGCCGTCGGAGAAATCGGCCAGCTTCAGCTGCCGGAGCAGCTCCAGCGGCAGGATGATCGTGTCCGCCTTCTTGCCCACCTGCAACGTTCTTAACCTGTCATCGATCATTATCCTTTTTAAGCGTGCACGCAGACGCGACGCGTCAATGCAGGTTCTGATCGGTTTGGATTTGGACGGACGGACCTGACCGACGAGGGTGCGCATGAGCGTCTTGCGCAGGCGGGCGTCGCTCTGCTCCGGGACCCGCATCTGCTGCCGCATGATCTCGGCCGAGGTCATCGGGCGCCTGGGCTTACCTGGAGACCCGGGCGCCTGGTCCTTCACCGAGCGCATCCGGCCAGGCGACCCCGGCGCGGACGACGAGTTCATGCTGCTCCGCACGGTGGTGGGCTGCGACGACCGCCGCGCCTTGAGCCCCAGCGCCCTCTTCACCCTGCTGCTGACGACATTCATCCCTGTGCCGCCTCTCGGGCCAGCCCCGATCGTCGGCGACCCGCCGTCTCCCCCGCCGCCGTCCCCACCCGTCGGGTAGTAGTTCAGCCCGTTGCCGCCTCCTCCCCTTCCTCCGGCCGCCCGGCACGACATGAAAAATATCTCGTACGCGGCCTCCCGTAGCTCGGCACGGGACAAGCGGTCGACTTGCCCGAACGGGCACTCGACGGTTTCCGCAGCGACATTGGCGGTGGCGGTGGAGCCGAGGCTGCGCGCGTCGAGGTCGGCGGCTGTGGTCTCGGAGGAGCGCGCGAAGGACAGGCCACTGGCGAAGGAGGAGGCGGACCGCGAGCGGTGTTGGTGCTGGAGGCGCCCCATGTCGTCCTCTTCCCCACGTCCGATCGAGCAGCAGCGCGTGCTGCCTCTTTCGGCCTCAGGGAGAGGCCGGGGGGGACGCCAGGAAGGGGAGGCGGAGCGGGAGGGGGGTCGCGCGGGCGGCTGGCATATGGCCGTGGCCGCTTGCCGCGCCGCCGTTCCAGGTAAACATGACAGCTCAGCTGGACCTAAATCCGCCTGTTATTCTTGGGAGTTGGGACGGATGGGCCTCTGGATGGGCTTTGTGCGCAGGATGACATCCCGCCAAACAATGGGCCTGCTCGGTTCGATAAGGGCCCGCAAACCAGTAGGATCTCGTCCGTGGATAGTAAGTGCGGCCCAACCAACAACAACAAAAAAGAAAACACTAACAACAAAGGTTCGTGTGGCTGCAGCCCGATTCTTCTAGTGGCCTCCAAGAGAGGATTCAAGCTTTCACAGGCCGATTCCTCTAACGAAAAAAACAAATAAATGGAGAAAATAAGAGGTAAAGCAGCATTTGGGCAGTACCTCAATCAATGGCTTGGATCGAAACTAGCTCCACCATTGAGGTAAAGATAAGTGATTCTTATCCCTTTTCACTAAGCTCTCGACACATACGCTCGTACATGACGAGTTGCTCTTCTCTTCTACCGTTTCCCCTAATTACAGATCGAGCTGATGAAGTAAAGAACCATCAGAAGTTGATCAATCAAAGGAGTACAAGTCCTCGGTGGTCAATGGTCAGTAGTCAGCATTGTAGTGCTGATCCAGATCAAGCGAACCCACTGATTCGATCAATAATGTCAATGGATGAGCTGATGAATGCACTGAACAAAGCCCAGAAGCTTCGCTTCCGTACCATAGTTGAAGCCGCCACTCGCCCGCCATCACACTCTCAGAGTCCAAGTCAGTCGGCTCGCTTCATTCTCAGTCCAAGAAAACACTGTTGACTGTCGACGGCATCATTAACAGTTAACACGCTTGTCAGTCAGCTCCCAGAGTTCTAAGGAGTAACGACTCTAACGGTGCTGTGACTGAAAATGCAGTGCCGCGATCACCACGGTGTTCTTCAGTTTGTCATACATGTAATGCTTTAAGTATACTGACAAGTAAGAACGTTGGTTTCTTCTCTACCAGCTCAGCAATGGTATCTCGTTGCTGCTGTACTCCTCGCACGTGCCATTGTCCTTGTATGGACTTTTTGTTTGGTTCTCATGGATACTTTCCCTTCGTTTGCTGTCTTCTGTATGAGCTTT
This sequence comes from Bothriochloa decipiens, assembly GCA_023333625.1. Classification (NCBI taxonomy): domain Eukaryota; kingdom Viridiplantae; phylum Streptophyta; class Magnoliopsida; order Poales; family Poaceae; genus Bothriochloa; species Bothriochloa decipiens. The sequence continues at coordinate 4,581,842 of CM041629.1, forward strand.
CAGAAGCCGTAGCTTTCAACCATGGATCGCGACGGGGGTGTGCATCGTTTGCTTCTTCTCGCTGTCAGGGACTCATGGGTGGTGCCATGGAGATCGAGTGGATTTCTATTGTGACCACCGAATTTTCTTGGCCCTCAGAATCAGCCGATTTTTCAGGGAGTTTTGGTGCTTGTGTCGGTCTTTGTCGATGCACTCTTTTCGGCATTTTCTACAGTCCAACTACGCAAATAATGGCTCTCACTCTCAGCCTCACTGAAAGTCTCTGCATACGACTGGAGCTACTTGCCGAGCCTGTGATTATCCTCAGCTCATTGATATGTTTTCAATACTGCTCCTGCTAGTAGTTCCTATCCGTGCCTCACTGTAGATAACTACTGAGAAGACCTTGGAGGATAGGAACCGTTGACGAACTTTTGTGAGCTGCATTCATCGATGAGGTATCGATGTATGATGACACATCAAGAACAAGGATGGTATCTGATAACTCCTCAATACACTGATACGCCTGCATACTTCTGTGTATCGGGAATTATAAAAAAAATAAATAACTAACATTTAGAAGATTTAATTCCGGATACTTCAAGTTGCCACCAATCACATTGGATACGCCTTAATTTGACGTTATGATATGTGAACACGAAGAGAAACTTTTTTCCCCCCGATCACGCCGACGGAGAGAGAGTTTGGATAAAACAATTCCATATTTAGCTTATATTGAGCATTCATATTTCATCTTGTGGTAATGTTGAACTTGAGCTAACGTTGTATCACTCTCGTCGCTTGTTGATTTCTGCAGGAGATCTATATCGGGGATTTTACAAAATTGCTTAGAAAATCGGTATCGGTATATCGGTGATTTTAAAAAATTGTTTATCTCTACGAGGGATAAAAAGCCTTATAAGAAACACCTGTATTTGTTTTGCCCTGTGTGTTCACTAGTAGTACATCAGTGACCATTGACTGCGTATGTCCTTTCTGCACGAAATCTATATGTCTTGTTGATGAGAGGATTTTTTGGTGTTCTGTATCCTCATTTTTTCCTGTGAGATGAGGCGGGCTTCGTCAGGGCTTCTGGCCGAACCGATGCCGTCACGCAAACACTATTCATGGGTGTAGTTCCTGTGCTTTTTTACAAGTGTGGTAATATTGGTGCTGCAAGGTGATTCCTTTGCTTTGCAGCGCGATACACAAAACATGTCGGCATGCTCTTGTTCGGCTGCACAGCGCAGGCAGCGGAGTGTCGTCAACCCAGTGGCACCGCCTGAAGCTTGGCTTTCTCGGTCTCCAGGCCGATGACAATGTCGATGGTGTCGGTGGACTCGGTCCTGTACCTGTACCTGGTGCTGAGCGCGAGGAAGACGAGGAAGTTGACGCCGCCGAGCACGGTGAGGAAGGCGTAGTAGTAGTCGAGGTTGGAGTCGTTGATGTTGTTTTTGACCCAGGCGTTACCGCGGTCCCCCGTGATGCGCGTCACCGTGGACAGCAGGAAGCTGCTGAGGATGTTGCCGATGCCGTACGCCGTGAGGGACATGGCGGTGCCGAGGCTCTTCATGCCCTCCGGCGCCTGGTCGTAGAAGAACTCGAGCTTGCCGACCACCAGGAACGCGTCGGCGAGGCCGAACAGCACGAACTGCGGCAGCAGCACGAAGATGGTGAGCCCCAGCTGCCCCCCCGTCTTGTCCAGCCCGTGGCTCCGGCCGTAGGCCAGCCGCCGGCTCTCGATCACCGACGCCACCGCCATGGTCACCACCTGCAGCAGCATGCCGATCCCCATCCGCGTCAGGAGCGTGATCCCGCGCGGGTTCTTGGTGTGCCGCCGGACGACCTTTACGAACACCCGGTCGTACACCACGATGGACACGAGCATGGTCAGCGTCACGAACGCGCCCAGGCTCGCCGGCGGGATCTCGAAGTGCGGGCCCATGTGCCGGTCCATCGTCGTGCCCTGCTTCACAAACAGGGTGTTGGTCTGCGCGATCAGCGTGCACGGCACGAACATGACCACTAGGAGCGGCATCAGCTTCAGGATCTGCTTCGTCTCCTCCACCTGGGTCACCGTGCACAGGCTCCACGCCGGCGCCGCCGATCCGCCACCGTCCTTGTCGCCGTTTACGGGCACGGCGGCCTTGTTGAGGAACCTCATGGCGTTGGTGGAGTCCATCCTGAACCTACGCTTGCTCGTGTACTCCTCGAGCTCCAGCTCGTGCAGCTCCTTGGCGTCGGCCGGGACCGGGACGTTCCATTTCCAGAGCGCGGCGGCGATCACCCTGCCCATGCTCGTGAACGCGCTGCCCTGCGGCACCTTGTGCCGGTACAGCTTGGTGCCGGCGAGGAAGATGGAGATGGAGACCATGAGGCCCAGCGTGGGGATGCCGTAGCCGATGGACCAGCTGACGTTGTCCTGCAGCCAGACGAGGACGCTGGAGGAGAAGAGGATGCCCAGGAAGATGGTGAACATCCACCAGTTGAAGAAGGAGAGCTTGTGCATCTTCTCCCGCGGGTCGAAGTCGTCGAACTGGTCGGCGCCGATGGTGGAGATGTTGGGCTTGGTGCCGCCGTTGCCGAAGGCTATGATGTAGAGCCCGCCGAAGTAGACCCCGAGCTGCAGCGCCGACGCCTTCGGGCACACGCCGGCGGGGCTGCACGGCAGCGGTTTCAGCGCCGACAGGGAGACGGCCAGCACCAGCAACACCATCCCCTGTGTTACATACAGTACATTGTCATTGTTTCATTCCACCACTTTTAGCTAAACATTTCATGTCAAATATATTCAGAAGGAAAATTTCGAAGATGAGATAGCATTATTGTCTCATCTTCCACTTAATGAAATACGTGCTAATGCGCGCTTTCAAAAAAAAAAAGATAACATTATTTGTCAGATTCCGGTGAGGACGGCATGAGTCCTGAGGTTGCTGAACAAGGTCAATCTGTATGGAAAAGATGATTACAGATTGGCGAAAATTAATTTGTTGTAGCTTCTAGATTTGCCACAAAAAACATTTTATAAAATGTAAAATTCACTGAGAAGCACGTTATAACTCAAAAGCGGAGGTGTCATTGCTCCGAACGACCTACATTTTGAACCGGATAGGGATATGACAAAACAAGAAAAAACTCAGCTTGGGCCATACAGTCCTATTATTCCTAGCAAGATTTCAGAGAAAGGCAGTCCTTTTCATGAATTCATTGGTACCCCATGGTTCAACCCAAAGGGAATCTTAGGTTGGACTTAAGCTGATAGCTATCTCTAACCTCCCTCAGCTCTCACTCTCAAGTAGGCTACAAGACGCACTGTCTTTTTTCGTGACGGCGCCCTCGATCGTGTACTCTACTGATCCGTCTGGCGAAATCTTGGTGCATACAGACTCCAAAAATTCCTAATGACTGGCAATATACCGATGCTAGCTAGCCGCAACTACGATAGATTCAGATTTCAGAAAGCAACAAGACGCTGACGCCACGTACGTACGTACTGGAGGGACCCTGGTCCGTCCACGGTAGCTCGTGCATTGACTGCGGTGACGTGAACATCTGAACATTTCGCACTTGCACTTGCACTTGCACACTGTACTGACAACAACGTCCGGTTTAGTCAGGCTAGCTTTACTTTACTGAACCTACCACGCTGTAAATGAAAGCAGCACGACGCAACAACACACATAGAAATGTCCTGCTTATGATTACACTACTCAGCATGCTTGCTCTGTCTTGAACCCTTTCATGCATAGTGCTAATCGCTTCGCTGTGTGGAATCAGAGAAAAGTTTACTACAGTGTGTTGTGTTAATCACTGAGCTTATCTTTTTTTTCCGCGATCCGGCCATTCACACATGTTTCATCACTGAACTTATCATGAAATAGACGTGGCTAGAGCCTAGAGGCTGCTAGAGCAGTAGAGCTATCACCTGTCAGTCTAGTCGCACGCTAGCTCGGTCCATGCACGCGATCTGCAATCATGCAAATAGATCCCGGAATCGGGACACCGATTTGGAAAAGGAACGGTGTGTGTGGCACCGTAGTATTTTTGTTTTTATTTACTAATAATTATCTAAATATTAATTAATTAAACTCAAAATGTTTGTCTCGTAAAATATAACAAAATTATGTAATTAGTTTTTGATTTTATCTCTATTTAGTATTTCATGTATTTATCGGTATTTTGATGTGACGAAGAATAGGAATTCTACATAGTAATACATAGTAAAACTTGAGGATGAATTTAGACAGCTAATCAAGGCCTTGCTTGGAATACGAGAGTCCGCGTTGCGACCTGTCTGTCGGTTCAAGGCTCATCAGGTTCGGACGGACCTGCAGGATGATGGAGGTGCCTGGTTGCCTGAACTGAATCTATGGCATCCAGTCAAGTCACAGGAAGAGGATAGCGTAGTGTATACGGCGCTATGACGTCGTGCGTATTGTTCCTACCTGGCCGGCCGTTGGATGAGGGACAAGAAGAGGGACGGAGAGACAACGTCGTTGATCCATCATCTGTGGACGATGTTCTATTTGGTTATTGCACTGACGAACTACTGAAGAATACAGTGGAAGCCAGCTAGGTCTTGTTTCGTTACCGAAATTTCTAGCATGAAAAGTATTATAGTATTTTATTTATATTTAATAAATATTATCTAATTATGATTTAATTAGGCTCTAACTAGTATGTATAATTAATTATTTATTTTATTAATATTTAATGCTCTATACGATATTTAATAAGATAGAGATTAATAAGACAGAGAGAATGAAATTTTTAGCTTTTTTGAGTCAACTTAAAAAAAAGACCTAGATGTGTACGATGGCCTCACCTCACCGACGACGCGATGATGATGATGCTACTAGAGTATTTTGTTGTTATTCGTCCTCCCTTCTATTAGCAACATTTTCTACTTCCATAGTTCCATTTTGACGACTTATATATAGTAAATAAATAAGGGCAAAAGGAGAATCAGTACACTGCCTGCTTGCAATCATACGACAGCAGACCGCAGCTCTTCCTATGAAGTATTTTGTCTTAAACTGCATATGGTCGTACTGCCTTCTTGTTCTACCATCTTTGTAACATTTTTTGTCTGAAAAAAAAAAACAGTCTCATAGTTCCTTTTTTTTTTTGCAGATGCCGACCACCTATGAGCAGGCAACAAGGCACACGCTGGAGCCGTTCTCTGCTCTTCTATTCAGTCAAAACTATGTGGACTCTTTTGGGTACGTGTGTCGGTCAAACTCGCTCGCTCGGCAAGACAAGCCTTGCCAGCATGGGACGATGGGGCCTTTTTTTGGCTCATTCTTTGGTATTGCTGGCGTGAGGAATCCTGTAATAATATATAAAGCGCGGAAAACAAGGTCGCAAGCAAGACAACCAACAAGTGTGGCAAAACAAGCCATGGGAAGGACTCCAAATTAAACACGCCGGTCCTATGTTAGTATCAGCACATGGTATGCTGTCCAGTTTGCTCGATGGATGAGCTGAGCGCATGGGAAGTTTTTGTAACTCAACCAAGGACGACATCTTGCATGCTAGGCAAGAGAGCTGATGAGCTCGAGAGGATGAGTTTACTACAGATAGCTAAGGGACAATCAACGACGACGACACGTACCAGGAAGTAAACGGCGGAGCCGAGGACGAAGGTCCAGTAGCGTCCGAGGTAGGCGTCGGCGAGGTGGGCACCGAGGAGCGGGGTGAGGAAGACGGTGCCGGACCAGTTGGTGACGTTGTTGGAGGCCTCCACGGTGCCCTGGTGGAGCTTCTTCGTCAGGTAGATGAACAGGTTCGACGAGATCCCGTAGTAGGCCATCCGCTCGAACAGCTCGTACACTGCAGAGGCAGCATATCATTCTCGCCTTCTCGGCTCGCAGCAGGGCAAGACGCCAAGAGGAAACAGAAAAACAGCACGGCTGACGTACCGACGATGAAGGAGCAGGCGGTCCAGCCGCCGCGCTTGGAGCGGAGCACAGGGTTGCCGCGCAGGTCCACCGACCCGTCCTGCGCGTACTCCGCCGCGCCATGCTGCGGCTTCTCCGTGGCCAAGCTTCCACGGTGGCCGGCGCCGGCAGCAGCCTCCTCGTCGTTGGCACCGCCGGCAGCCATCGGCACTCCGGCAGCAGATAGCGCTAGAAGTCGATTCGGTGCTGGGTCGCACACTCTCTCACCCGCCGTCCCCGGCCTTGATGCTCGCTCCCGTCCCGGCCGGTCCCGGGGGGACCTGCAGCATTTATAGACGCCAAACCAAATGTTGGTTTCGGGCTTTCGGCCATGGTAATACGCTGCACCTGCACGTCGCTCGCCCAGGCGTCCCCACCACGTTTGCACCTGCAGCTTCTACAGTCGCGCGCGGTGCGCGGTAGCATCACATCAGTGAGCAAGGAATCGTCGTCGGTCCACGTTGAATGGTGACGATGGAAGCAATGCATGCCGGTCACTCAGCTTAAAAAAAAAACTGTATAAATTCGTGAGAATATACAACCTTGATCAGACATTGGATGTTTATGCATGCTACCTCCGTTTCAAGTTGACTGTTGTTGTTGTTGATGTACGTGTTATAAGTTTGACTTAATTTTTAAAAAATATATATAATATTTATATCTTGAATAAATTTATTAAAAAATTAGATTCAAAGATCTTTCTAACGATACTATTTATGTATTATAAATATTAATATTTTTTAATATAAAATTACTGGCAGTTTTTTCTTGGGAAGCGCAAACGACAGACATTCTGGAACGGAGGGAGTATATATCAACTTAGCCTTGTTTAGATGCACTCAAAATTACAAGTTTTTTTACTCTCTCTTCGTCACATCAATATTTAGCTATTTGCATGGAGCATTAAATATATATAAAAAAATAACTAATTGTACAATTTTGTTATACATCATGAGATTAATCTTTTAAAATTAGTTAATCTATAATTAAATAATAATTATCAAATACAAACGAAATTGCTACACATAAAGTTAGAAAAAACTTTAGCATCTAACAAGGCCTTTGATCCACTAGGTGAGAATAAAACTGGAGCAGGTGAGGTGCCCGTCAATCAGAACTGATTTTTCCCCACACCCCAACCATGCTAGCGGGTACACTGCTGGTACTGCTGTGGTTGCAGTTGGCCAGCGTCCGTGGATATATATTACTTCACGCGTCCGTCAGGGTCTTGCAAGATTCTTCTTGCGACGGGTACGACAACGTTGAGTTGAGTTCTAGTAGCTCGATCGATCGGTTTCTCCGCCGTACAAGACAGTAGTAAGCACTGGATCGATGCAATCATATGTCCTGTGTGTTGCATTACGTTGCCACAGTTTGGTTCGAGGACACGTACGCCGCCACGTACGATCCATCATCCATCCATCCATATAGGAAGAGGAGCGTAGCTAGACCGCCCTCGCCATGTATGATTGCCCGTGCGCTCGTCGTCTCCGTTTGTCCGGCGCGGAAACAAAAGCCCCGATCGGCGCTTTGCTCTCGGCGGCCATAGTGTGGTGGTGGCAGGGGACCGCCGCCGGCCGGTGCACGTGGGAGATCGGCGGTCACCCACGACCACGAGATCGATCCAATCGCACCACCGAATCCGACGTGCGCAACACACGTATACGCGCGCGACCGGCACCGCTGCCGTTGTCGCCGGTCGTCGACGCTCGTCGCCGCTGATGTTACGCTCGTTCGGCGGCGTCGCAAAGATGCTTAAGGAACGAAAACGAACAAGCGATCAAGCCAATGGCGGAATCTAGCCTGAAAGCTACAGGGTTCGATTAGTACCAAGCCGATCGATGCGAAACGCGCGCCCGAGTGCGTGGCTAGGATTGGAATGAAGATGAAATGGAAGACTCCTACATCTCAGTATCTCTAGTGCATTACATCACCTCCAGAAACAAGATGGACGCATTTTCCTAGAGACAAACCTCTAGAGCATTTGATGTACAAAATGCCTCTCAAAATTTTTGTTGCTTTGTCAAATTCGGATACATCATGTATACCTGAAATCTGAACCCAAACTTTTGGGTAGGTATTCTCAAACACCTTCCTCGCCATATTTTTTATTTTTTAAAAAAATCATGCAAATCTGAACATAAGATTCTTTTTCAAAAAAATCTGAACACAAGATTAGGTTTTTTTTTGAAGTAAATAGAGGCTATAAATGTTTTGTGGTTAACTTTACACTAACATGTGGATCCCACCAATCCAATTAGTACACATCTAACTAACATGTGGGTCCCACCAGTCCAACAACAAGGAACGTGGTTGTGACAAGGTGTTTTTTTAAAAAAAATATGTTTTTTGAATTAATGATAATTATATTCGATCACTTTCATCATAAGCCACTGTCACAAAAATTAGGAAGTGCACATGATGACAATTGTTTTATGACTAAAGCACAACTTAATCACAAACACTTGTCATCCATTGAAAAAATGTCACAAATTTCATTGTTTCTATGGTTTAAAAATGCTTTGTCATATGAAAATTATCATAAAAGGCCCAATCTCTTGGAGTGCACCTTAGTGGCGGCAAGAGTGGGCAACGCGTGTCGAGCAACAACATAGGGCAAAAGCGACAATAGGGAGGGACAAGGATGCTCAAGGGCAGGACGACATGTGCGAGAAGCCGCAAGCATGGGCACAACAACCTCGGTTGGGGGTAAGGTGCCAAAGCCTAGGCTGTAGGTGCACAAGAGGAAGAAGAAGAGACATCCTATAGATTGAAAAACAAGCCCCACAATTGCACAACCCAAATGGACTTTGTGGGGAACATGAACTCCATCTAACCTATTCTCGTTCTTTCCTTTACCATGCGTGATTCTATCTCATCATAATCATAAATCAAAAACCCAAGTGAAAAAGGTTATATGCCAACATTGAAAGAGGGATACGACCATCCCGTCCTAGTTGTCCGAAAACTAAACTAACCGTAAGAAATATATGCATAGCCGAACGATTCGTCTTATTTAAATTTCTTATGCAAATAATAAAATAAAGAAATTATTATAAAAATATCTCTAATGATAAATCAAGTTATAACAAAATAAATAATATCTATTAAAACTTTTTAATAAGGCAAATGGTCAAATAAAAATGGTGAAAATCAAAGAAGTGTATTTATTTACGACGGAGGGAGTACTAGCTTGACTAATAAGTTTAACCGGTAGTTTTACTAAGCGCTGGGCTAAAATGGCTCACGCAGGAACGGTTAGATTCTGTACATAGCTAACGGTTAGATTCTGTACAGTACATATATATAAGACCAAAATAAATTAGCAATCCATTTGTGTAGCAGCTACTCCATAAACAAACTGAATGCTTCCAAAGGTAGACGTGTTCTCTTACGTAGGGTTTGATTGTTTCGTAATACTGTACGCATTTGGCGCTTGGGGTCTTACAATACTATCACTACGAATCAAACCAGTATCGGAGGATATATATAAACAAGTGAACAAACGAGGAGTGACGACGGATACATCGACCCCACCCCCCGGCCTGACCATGCGCCGCTGCACCCGGCTGTTAAATATGGTTTTTGCTCCGATCCCTGCCTCCCTCGTCTTTTTCGTGAAGTGCTCCGTATTTTCTAGCGTGCATCAGGCAATCAGCCACGCGCACATGGCCGCCGGTGTACCGGCGCAATAATAAAGTATCGATCGATGCGTCCAATAGAGGCGCGTAGCTGTCTGGACTCAAGCCGCCCGCGCCGCGGGCCAATTAACCAGCCACGACCATTAGTAGACAGTAGTAAAGCGAAAACAAGCTCGTTGGCATCCCCCGTGCGTTCACACGGCGATGCCTTTGAGTCCGTGAGACAAACCTGACCTGCTCGGAGTCTTGGACATGTACGTCCTACGCAGTCCAAAACCGTCGCTGTTTGGCACTTGCTGCCACTCCCTGTTGATCTAGCTACACTACACCTGCACTGCACTACACATCCAGCAGGCAGCAGCTATCGGCGTTGGGTGGAGTAGCTGGCTAGCTCAGTAGTGTGGACTGTTCAGTGAGGGGTGTGGCGCCAAATGGAAGCTGTCTAGTTTGTGTCACCCAAGACTGTTGGTGGATCTTAAGACAGCATCAGCCGATCTAAGCTAAGGCCTCGTTTAGTTCCCCAAATTCATCCTAAATTTTACTATATAAAATTCCTATTTCTCGTCACATCAAAATACCGGCAAATGCATGGAGTACTAAATGTAGATGAAATCAAAAACTAATTACATAGTTTTATTGTATTTTACGAGACGAACGTTTTGAACCTAATTAATCAATGTTTAGATAGTTATTAGTAAAAAAACAAAAGTGCTACAGTCTTCCTTTTCCCGGTGTCCCGATTCCGGGGGCCAAAGCAAGCTAGCGCGACCACACGACTGGGCCATGCCCATGCATTCACACCTACTTGTCATAGTCCATTGTACTGATCCTGTGCACGCCACGAGATGGTACCACAACACCAAAAATAGGTTCGGGTCAAAATCATGGGCGCTGGCAAACTGTTAGTTATAATCACTTGATTTCTAAAGTCTTGAGAAATGAACTGAACATAGCAGCACCAGTGGTCTAGTGGTAGAATAGTACCCTGCCACGGTACAGACCCGGGTTGGATTCCCGGCTGGTGCAGAATTTCTCTTTTGGTCTTTTTTTAAACTTGGAAAATTTATCGGGTCTGTCTATTTGTCACTCGGGTGACAAGGGCCTTGAAATCACCCGAATCTAGTATCCCTGGGAAATCAGGTGATGGGAGCCTTAAAAAAAATACCCAAATTTCATTACCACAAGATCTATATATAGGGGACTAGATATAAAAAAAGAACCGATAAAAACAATTAATAAAACAGAAAAAATAGAAGGCCAAATTGCAAATTCACATATCAGTTAAATTGAAGACAAAAAGGAAGAAATTCAAATTAAAAAAAGAGAACATACAGATTGCAAAATTCATAGATCGTTTCTATGTAAGGCAAATAGGAAGAAATTCATCAAATTAAAAACAGAGAAAAAAATACAAATTGCAAATTCATAGATAATTGCTATGAAAGGCAAATTAGAAGAAATTAAAATGGAAAAACAAAGAAAAAAATACAAATTACAGAATACAGATAATCAGAAATTAAATTTACAGTAGTAATACAAGAAATTTACACTAACGGAATGAATGTAAATTATACAATCGGGGACTGTAAATACTACACTAACGGCTTGGTGCCTGGCCGCCGGCGGTCTCCGGACGGTGGCGGTTGGGAGCTCGGCGGCGGCGGCACCGGGATAGCAAGTCCACTGGGCGAGCAGCCAGGGGAGGAGAAGGTGGTGGTGGCTGTTGGGAGCTCGGCGTCGGCGCCGCCGGGACAGCAGGTCCGCTGTGGGCGAGCAGCAAGGGGGGGGTGGGAGATGTAGCTGCTGGTGGTGGTTGGCAGGCTGGGAGATCAACGACGACCGGCCATGGCGCTTGGCGCCTGGAGCAGAGCGAGGATGGAGATGGGAGATAGAAAGGAAGTTCACGGAAGATGGCAACGGGTATGTACCCGACGGGTATTGGCCACCCATACCCGCACCCGCTTGGTCAAAATTTATTACGTCGGGTTACCCATGAAAACAGACGGGTAAGGAATTCATTCTATACCCGTACCCGACGGTAATTTTTGCCCGACGGGTATTCCATACCCGACAATATACCCGATTTCAATATTCACATGCAAAAAATCATAGGTTTATATGAGCCAAATTTATGGGCTACATGCTTATATGGGCTAAAATTACAGTACTGGCTATTTATTTGTACGGGTATTTTTTTACCCGCGGGTATGCGGGTATGAGTAGTATACTTCTACACCCGTACCCGCCATACCCGATGGGTATAATATTTCACCCAATAACATACCCACAGATATAAAATTCCTTTCATACCCGTCTCCTTATCGGGTAAAATCCGTCGGGTAATCGGATATCGGGTACCCATTGCCATTTTGATTCACGGGTGAGTAGTGGAGAGAGTCAGGCAGAAAGCATGTGGACTCGGACAGGCCACGCGGCAACAGCTTCTGCATGCGGTTGGCGATGACAGCTTCATCTCATCCGTTCAAAAATCGGGTGACCAGCCCCTGGATTTCACCCGAGTGAACGTTAGATTTCCCGTCTTCGGGCTTCCATGGATTCCGTTACGGGCCACAAAATCTAAAGCCCCAGGGCAGGCCGCCGGCACGCTGCGTTTGACCCCGGACTCCCGCCCAACTTGGGCCGCATATCCGTCGTCACCTACGAATGAAACGATCCTGTCCAGCCAGTCATTGCATACACTTCGGACACTCCGTCCGTATAACATCATAAAGAGTTACCCAATTCTGTTCATTTACTGTCAGGTGTTCGATTGCAATACCGAGTTTGAATTATGAAATCATCTTGACCCTGTTAATGATGGGGCACTTTCTATCTTTGTTACTTCCTCCGTATCAAATTGTAAGTCGTTTGATTTTTTTATTCTAAGTTTGACCGGTCGTCTTATTTAAAAAAATTGTTGTATAAATATAGTCAAATTTAAGACAATCTTGAATAGATTTGAACGATAAAGCAAGCCACGACAAAAAAAAATTGCATAAATTTTTGAATGAAATGAATGGTCAAATTTTCTGTCCAAAAAGTCAAAACGACTTACAATTCTGGATGGAGGAAGGGGAAGACAGTATATCTTAAATGATGGCTAGAATGCAATATGTCACACGAGTGGCATGCCTATGTATTAGTACATTGCTAACCTCTGCGTTAATATGGCTAAATACACTGTAGTTAAATTCTTAGATGACGATTGTGTATTCCTAGGCTTTGGACAAATAAAGTAAAGTTGTCTTGACTCCAATTTTCTGCCGAATTTACGTGGCTTCTCTCCTAAGTTCAACAAGTTTGGAATTAGAGTCTTGGCTTTCGCGGGTGAGCGGCACATCAGAGTCAAAGTCGGGTCGAGCTGAGGAAGAAGGGAACAAGATGATGTAGAGAGAGCGAGAGAGAGAGAATTTTGTTGATATATACAGACAAACAAAAATTAAGTGATGGTTGCCCTTAGATACTCATTTAATTTGTTTCATAGATACATCTCTTCAAATGACCATCGTGTATGCTCCAAATAACTTATATTACAATTACATGGTACCAGTAATATTAATCTGGGATATGATATATATTACTCCACCAACAGAGTTAAGTAAACATTTTTTATCCAACTCTAAAAATTTCACTAACATTCATATTAAAGCATAATTTTCAACAAAAACTGCTTATAAGAGCCTGCAATTTTGACTAGAACTTTTTAAGATCTGTGCCCAAATAAAAACCAAAATACAAATCGAAATAACTATTCCCTAACAACGGCGACATAGGGTAATTCTACGGAGCCCATGTACAGCTTGCCGCCTTCCCTCTCCACCACCTCGGTTGGCCTCACGCTCTTGGGCCCTCTCATCACTTGGACCACCTGCCCGTCGGCCCCGACCCTGACCGCCAACAGGTGGCTGTCTGGGCCAAAGGGCATCTCCATCTTCTCCCGGTGCAGCGCGACCCAGAACCCGCCTCTGCCATCGGCCCTCACATTGTCAGGGTAGGCCGGTAAGTCAGCGAGGTGAGGTGCTCAGACGTGCCAGCCTTGGGGCCATCGATCCTGTACCGTCGAAGCTTGCATGACCCGGTGAGCGCGACCACGACGCCATTGGGGTACGTGATGCCGTGACTTGGCCAGTCTTGGGGTCATACTTCATGAGGCGGCCGGACGAGTCCCCGGTGTGGCAGGCTAGTCACACTCTCGTGCTGCGATCGCGGGTAGTTCATGCTGCTATCCGTGAAGAACACGTCCCCGGTGACCTGGTCGACGTCGACGCCGTTGGTGAAGCGGAGTGGCACGCCGCCGGCCTCCGCGGCCAGCACCGTGGCCTCGCCGCCGCCCGGGCCGATGCGCATCAGCCCCTTGTACGCGTCCGCAATGTAGAGGTTTCCGGACCGGTGGTGGAAACGCAGGCCCAGCGGGCGGCCACACTTGCTCTCGGTGAGCTCCGCCGGCCGAACCCTGGACGCCATGCAGGCCTGGACGTCGTAGCCCGGACTGTACGCGTATGTCGACCAGCCGCGCGCAAATCCGTTCCACTTGAAGACGCGCCCGTCGGAGACGCCGCTGTAAGGGCCGGAGCCCACACCGTCGAAGGCCACGCTCTCCGGGCCACGATCTATATAACAATGTGGCCGCAGTGCTCTGTTACGTCCGTTTGCCTTTGGTCTGTGTACGGAAGAACTGAAGGTGACCTCCTATTATCGGACTGGGTTTATAGAATTGGCGCACTAGTATTCACAGAACATAATGTGCTTATTGTTGTATTGTTGCTACCAATTGTGAGAAACGAGCCGGTGATGGTTCAACCCAGTCCATGAACCGAACGAAAAACTCAAGCGTAGAATAATCATAAATTACCTCATTCTCCAAACAGAAACAAACCGATGCGGAAACCTTCAAACTCAAAATTTGAATTCCTGTAAATAAAGAGAAGAAAAAGAAAATCACAAACCGGTTGGGGCCGACTAGATACGGCCTTACCAGCATGCGGCCCACTACACATGTATCCGATGGGCTTCGTATTTTTCTTCTATTCTTCTAAGCCTGGCCCATTATTAGCCCACGGCCGCCGCCGTCAACAAACCATGGCGCGCAAAAGACCTCGCGACCCTCCCACAGCAGACCAGTGCCCTAACGGCGGGGAGGGCAAGTTCGTCTTTTGATGCATCCAAAACCCTAGCCCGCAGGTCCTATATAAACAGCGAGCCAGGCGAAACCCTACCGATCGGGTCCAACACCAGCCGCCGCCATGTCGAAGCGAGGTCCGCCGCCAACTTCCCCAGCTCGATTCGCCCATTTCTTCGTCGATTACTCATCCGTCGTGCTGCGATCTCGTGTTTCTAATGGAGTTCTCGCTTGGCGTGGTGTCTCGTGATGTGATCCAGGGAGGGGAGGTACGGCGGGGAATAAGTTCCGCATGTCGCTGGGTCTGCCGGTGGCGGCGACGGTGAACTGCGCGGACAACACCGGCGCCAAGAACCTCTACATCATCTCCGTCAAGGGCATAAAGGGCCGCCTCAACCGCCTCCCGTCCGCCTGCGTCGGCGACATGGTCATGGCCACCGTCAAGAAGGGGAAGCCCGACCTCAGGAAGAAGGTGATGCCCGCCGTCATCGTCCGCCAGCGCAAGCCGTGGCGCCGCAAGGACGGTGTCTACATGTACTTCGAAGGTAGCATCCCGATCTTATCTTACAACTGATTAGATTAAGCGTTGTCGATCGTCTGATTAGATTAGCTTTCAATTTACTTTCGATGGTCCTCGTGATACTTCTCTAGTATTAGCTTAGATTTAGAGGTGAAACTTATTTGTCTTTGACGGGAGGGCCGCCAGGCTCTCTAGCTTTTGCTGGAGCAGAAGTCGATAGTGTCTGCATATTCCAAAGCTAACGTCATAGATTAAGCCTTCTGATGTTGAGGATTTCCATTGAAAGTTTACCCTTTCATGGATATTATCCGTTAGAAGGCAGCCTCATATTCCATCGCCTTGTGTAGCGGCGTCGCTGCCATGAAAATTTAGGACTGGCCATGAGGCTCATATTTCATACTTAGTTTCACCGATGCAGTGTCTTGTTTGCTTTGTTACATGTTTTGCATTATGGTATCCAGTTGCTCCTGGTCTGTTTTAATGTTCACTTATTAGTTACTGAATCCCACTGTGCTGTTTTTTTACATGCCTTCATGCCTTGTATAAATGTTGAGAAGGATGTTACACATTTTGATTTATGCATTAGACATCTCATAGATGCTGAACAACAATTTTCTGATTGACGGTTGGACGTCCATGTCCTTCAGCTTTATTGTGGAGCAAACAATACATGTTTGTATATTCCCAAGCAAACGTCATATATTAAGTCTTTGGATGTTGAGATGTTCCCTTTGAATTTCTCCATCTCAAGGCGGCCTCATATTCCATTGCCCTTGGTAGCGGCGTCGCTGCAATGAAACTTTGGGACTGGCCATGAGGCAGACACTTCTACACTACTTTTCCTTCGGTTGTTGTATTTGTTTTTTGTTTGTTGTTAAGTGAAGCACCTAGATTTACATGTGTTTTTTTTGTATTTGCTTATATACCCTTTATTGTTCATGTGAGGTGTGTTCTTTTGGAATACCAACACACCGCTTACTGGCGGAAGGGCTCCGAGGCTCTTCAGCTTTTATTGGAGCAAACATTACATGTTTGTATATTCCAAAGCAGACGTCAGAAATTAAGTTTTTATCTGTAGAGGTTTGCTCCGATGGATTTTCGTCTGTGAGAGCCTTCCTCCATTTGAAAATGGTCTCATATTCCATTGCCTTGGGTAGTGGCGTCGCTGCATTGAAACTTTGGGACTGGCCATGAGACATATATTCTTCATTCCTATAATGATGTTCCCTTGTGCATGTTTTGGATCGGTGGATTGCTTGTTTCTTTATTTGTTCTGGTGATTAGCACTGTCTGGTTTCTGTTTCGTTCGTGTTATTAATTGCTGAACTGATTTTGTTTGATCCAATTCATTTGCAGACAATGCTGGTGTGATTGTGAATCCCAAGGGTGAGATGAAAGGTATGAACTGCCAACAAATCCTACATCAGCATCAGCCTAATGCTGATAGGCATGGCATGTGATGAACTAACAATTGGCATGTGTTGAACTAACAATTGCCTCATGCAGGATCCGCCATCACTGGACCTATCGGAAAGGAGTGTGCTGACCTCTGGCCTAGGATCGCTAGCGCAGCAAATGCCATTGTCTGAGAGCTTGGAATGTGTTTAGATTTCTGTATGATCATCCCAGTTTCTGTTGCAACTGTTGCTAAAGTGCTATTGGACTTAATGGCTCCTTTATGTTTGGTCACTCAATTTTGTAGTGAACAGAAATTTGTCTACCATGTGGATCTGTATAACAATGTGGTTGCCTTTAGTTTGCTGTCTTCCATTTTTTATGAGATGGTTATATTATTTATTTTGGTGCACAATGTGGAAGGCTTTCAGCATACTACTGCAATTCACTGATTTGACTATCGTGTGAACCAAACTGTTTGAAGTCATGAGTCCAACTCGTCTGTGTGGTCATGTACTGAATTTTACAACGGCCTCAGCTTTGTTTTTTCCCCCCTCGATGTGTTCTTGTCGTGTCAGACGTAAATATTGCATTTCAATAAAAAACTTAAAATATTACCTAGTTATTGCGATGCTGCTTAGTCCCAGCCGAATCGGTTTATCTCTCAAATCGTCGCAAACGATATCATTGATCTTTATTTCTCTATATATACCCTAAAGCTGTACATAATGCTTTATTCTTTACTCTCTCTTCTAAAGAAAGATGCTGTTATCAGCTTATCTATTATCATAGGATAATAATTTCCACTGTTAAATAATTTATTTAGATTTAGAGAGTATATTATGAATATTTGTATTTTGAAATTTACTGATATTTAGGGTCTACTTGAGTTCTACCAACCGTCTGGTCGATTTCAGAGATGTATTTAGGTCAAGTCAATAAGCTATTTGAAAAATCATAGTTTTCTTGTAAACGAAACATGATTTGTGATTCATCTTTATGAGCTTTCGCTCAATCGCCAAACCAACAGATTTGATAAGTTAACAAAAAAGGACGTACCCAGTGTAATAGGCTCCCGCACTGCGGGGTCTGAGGAAGGAAAAATAGTCAACAGTCATCCCTGCACAAATGTGCAGAGGCTGGGGCTTGAACCCTAAGCCTTTTGGTAACAGATGATAAAGCTCTACCGCTTACACCAGAGCCGCCCTTTAGATTTGATAAGTTAACAGCAGGCTGAAAACAATAGCCTGCAGTTTCCTCTCAAAATTAATAAATGACACGAAATGTTCCCATTCTATTCTAACATATACATCTACATAGCGGTTCACCAAGCTTTGTAATTCAGCTGCACCAAGCTTTGCAATTCACAGTTTGGGGGCAAAGCTGAGGTGCCTGGCTGTGCACAATTCACAGTTTGGGGCAAAGCTGCGGTGCCTGGCTGTGCACAATTGCTATCCCTGTTGAGAAGCATTGCAATGGTGAAATTCTTGAGTCGAAGTAGAGGATATACAGGTCCTCTGTGATATTCACGAGCTTTAACATCGTTTCATTCTTTGCACCCTGAAAAGTAATGGTGTAAAGATCACAATCTGAAACCATCCATGTACATTAAAACCTGAATTACTCATAAACAAAACCACAAATGGCCTAGCAGCAATTCTGATATCTGAAGGAAACTGTAAAATTTTATTGCAAATAAACTCAATAGTTACCTTGATTGATAGCTCTACTGATCTGCTGTCCTGTGACTCTCCTTCAGGCAAGGAGCCACAACCATCACCGTTAATTACTCTGATGGGGCAGCCAAGATCCCATCCACCGCAATCACAGCATCCTCCAGATCTCCATCTCTCGATGAGGCCTGATGGTCGGCTGGTCTTTGATACCGCTCCGCCGTGGTAACCTCTAGGGACAACAACAGTTATACATTGTGTGGCAGTATTATTGTTCTGAACATTAGTTTCTTTAGCGCCCTCTGAATGATATAGTCTTGCTTTCTCAAGGAACTTCAGGCCCCAGCCACCCAAAACAGGCTCTTCCTGGCGTTTGTGCCGTTGCTCCCTCACCACAATTGCTGCTAATTCTTGGTTGGTTGGCAGGTCATCGGTGTTGAGATTCATCAGGTCTGATTCTCTAGCACTAATCATTTCACCATCAAGTATTTCAGTTAAGTCGTCGAACTGCTGAGAAGAAGATTTGCCAAACTTCCAGGAATGTTTCGGGCTAGAGGAAACATTGCCTGTTCTCATAATTTCTGTCACTCGCTTGACAAGACCCTTCCCTTTTGGCACACTATACGGACTGCGCATTTGCCTCAGGTAATCATCTGGAGAACCATATAGAACAAACGCATTTTCCACAAGACTTGACTTGTCTGAGTTTAGAACTAAAGAGCTTGACACCACCATCTTGCCCACAAGTCTCGACACATTGCTTGAGTGACCCATCCAATCTTTTCTTCCTTGTTCTCCAGAATGGATCATGTAGATATAGTCGAAGGCCTTGTCCTTTTCCTGCACCCTGATTGGGTTTGCGGCGTATACTTCAATAGGATCGTCCAGCGACAATTCAAAATGAGGGAGCCCATCCTTCCATATGCATTGTAGAAGACCAGCACTAAGAGATGATGGGCACTGTGGTAGAACAGCCTGATTTGAGCTCATAGATGAGCACAGTGGCGACTTGTTCTCATGGATGCTGACCTCAGCTTTGCCTTTGTTCATTGGAGATGCCCCATGGGAGGAGGTTTCCCATGTCTCAGGAGATATGAGCTTCAATATTTCTGACTGTGTTATGATGTGGGGTCTCGACCGAATTTTTATCAGTTTAGATCCTGCAAGGAATGGAGATGGGCTTTTCGGTCTTGTCTTTGCATTTACAAGAGCATGCAAGGAATCCAGCACCTTTTTGTCAGAAGGACCAAGATTTACACTACCTTGGCTGACCCCATCAGTGATCAAATCGTCAAGATCATTGACATTATGGGTTCTTGTTGGGTGCCTGAGGCTTCTGATGAGAAACTCCAAGATCATCATCTTGGCAGGATGTGCAGGGAACAATTCTGAATGGGGTGTGCTGCCGCTGCATGAACAAAATGACTTATGACATGATTGGCAGCCCTTGTTTTTCTTCTCATCCGATTGAACCTCAGATACAGCAGTGGACGGGTCTTGATCCCCTTCAACCCTTCCACTGAACTCTGGAATTGCACCCTCGTCGTATAATCCACTTCTCCTTTCCATGTATACAAGTTCCATCTCTGATCAAGAAGTAAAAGATATGGAAAATGCAGCCAAACAAGTCTTTGAGTACCTGCACAGTGATAACATATCAGATCAGCCCAAAGAGAAGAGAACCAAATGTGACCGACTACTATATATACTTTAAAATTGAAGAATCCTGGATGGCTGTCTCTGGTGACAGGGACAGACTATATCAGAAAGAGCTAAAAATAGAGATTAGATTCCCATAAGATAATTTGTTCACTAAGGATCAGAATTTGCAACGGAGATGATACAAGGAAGTAAGGAACACGTAACATGATCATACAAGGGACTAAGGAACATGTGGCATGATTTCATGGTTGATTAATTAAATTAGAAAAAAATATTGCAAGTGATTAACAGCTGCCAGAGAAGTGCCCATGTGATGTTTCCGATTAAACACCATTTTCTATGGAACATCCTCTGCTGAAAATAAAACAGGAGTAGTGGAGGTAGGTATACCCAGGAGTGGTGCACCAAGTGCTCACACAAAAATGCTTGACATCGACAAGCAGTAACCACAAGATAAAACTTTCCTCCTCCAAATGGAAGCAGCTAACCTCTGTACTCAGTCCTCAGCACATTAAATTTCTCTCAAGTACTAGGGCAGCATATAAATAAATGGCAGTTACACCACACACTAAAACTAACTTCGTAGTATGATTCATGGCGTACACTCTATTCACCAACAACACATCTAAGGCAAAATGGGACAGGCCAGTACTTGCACACAGGTTCTGAACTAGGAAGGACAGTTGAGAGTTGAGACATGGGCTCGTGCTCTGCATCTTTGCTCTGTAGCATGAGAGATGAACAGAGGGCAGGTACAGAACCAATACGTACATGACAATGCTTCAGAAGCCACAGATTACTGACATCTGAACCCCAAAGAACTGAAACATAATAAAAGAAAAGTGTCATTAAAATCAAAAGTTGCATCCGGTGCCCACGCTGCAAAAGAGTGGTAAAGCCCAACCGAAAAGCATGACCATAAATGCATTCATCACCGGCGTAAAGAACGGCCAGGCTCAACGGGAAATCACTTTGCTGCACCTTGTTGCCTTTAACACGGCAGCAAAGGAAAGCCTATGTACTTATGGGTTACTGAAGCAACAAGACCAAAAAAAAAAAGAAAGTCGCATCCATCTTTCCTTTGTCAAAGCACGAAGTAAACACCTTAATCTAGAACAACAGTCAGTAATTTAAGCTGAAAAGACACGCTAAAGATGCATCATCATTTTGGCCGAACAAAAGGAGGAGAAGAGAAGTGGAGGAAGCATCAGATTCCTCACCTCAGGCACAGAGATCAGCACGTAGAAAGCATCCACGGCCTCGCGTGAAGCAGCGCTGCCTCCCAACCTCCGAGCACAGACGACACACGAGTTCTCTCCTCTCGTCTTGGAATGATCAGCAGGGGGGAGCAAGCCACCAATGCGAAGAAC
Organism: Bothriochloa decipiens; assembly: GCA_023333625.1. NCBI lineage: Eukaryota > Viridiplantae > Streptophyta > Magnoliopsida > Poales > Poaceae > Bothriochloa > Bothriochloa decipiens. Next base: position 4,603,140 of record CM041629.1, read on the forward strand.
TCTCAGGAACAGAAGACGACGGCCGGGAGATTATATACTCCCAAGAAGAACTGAGCCAACCAGCAAGAGCTAGCCGGTGACTGACCAACCAACCGGAACTAGAAACAAGGTTAGGTGAAGAGGACCCGGGGGCGGCGGGGCCTAAACTAAACCAAGCCGCTCATCTCAACGGGAACGAGAACGACCCAGACCGAGAGAGGCCGGAGGAGCATCAAGCCGAGGCGCAACGCTGCCGCTTGCTAGAACGGCAGCGGATGAGACAAAGCGCTCGGCTTTTGTGTTTGTGCGCTAACAACAGGCCCCAACTAAAACCAGCAGGGAGATGGAGGGGCGGACGGGTAACTGGGCAAGGGAGGGAAGAGGAAGAAGACCACGGAGGACGTAAGCAGGCAGACGAGACGAGAGGAGGCGGCGTCCGGCTTGACTTGTTCCCGAACGGGAGGGGCAGGCAAAACAAGGGGGAGGCCTCAAGGGAAAAAAGCTGCTGCCTTTACTCCTGCTCCTCGTCACACTCGTCCCTTTCCATTAACACACGACGTTTTGTATGGCTTTGGAGGCGGGGAGGTTTCGACTCTCTGGGTAACGAGTGGGCGCTAGCGCTACAGTTGCCTTACATGCCCGGCTGCCTGCGCCTACGTATGCAAGCCAAAGAAACAGGGCCTGCTCAGAGCGATGCGTAACTCCTCGTCGCCATTAATGGCCGGCCGAGAACGGCAACGTTGTAAGTATGCTCAAGTTTAACGGTGGCCAAGGGGAAGGGAAGAGGTCAAGAGGCGGAGGCGTGAGCTAACTGAAGCCTGAAACGCGGAAGGAAGCGAGGAAATCAGCCAAGTAACGGAAGCTAGCGAGAGACGCGGCAGGCCATGTGAAGTGGGGAGACCAGACCAAAACCGGAACAAACCGATGGACCGCAGCGGCGGCCGGGAACTGGGTGGGGGCTTTGTTCGAGGGACGGCGCTAAAAAACCAGGCACTCGCGCTGATTTTCTTTGCGGGTTCAGATGTTGGCTCGCGTGATTGCGTGCTTCTAGGTTCAGAATTCTGCAGCGGAAGCTGTAAAGAAAGAAAGGTTCGCCGGTGCCGGTTGCAGTGCCGGAACTTATTCCCCGTTCCCCACTCGAGGCCGGCCGGCTGAGGCTGACCGAGGGGCCGGCGCTGCTGCTGCATCGTGCTCGTGGCCGAACGTTGCGGCTTGGACTCGGGCGCTCGATCGCCGTAGTGGTCCGGCGGGCCAGCGGACAAGGACAAGAGGAGGAGACGGCCCGGGCTGGTGTGGTGTGTCTAGTCATCCAGCCCCAGGTCTACTCGTCGGCCAGGCCGGCCTCAAGGCGCCCACCACCACTAACGGCCACTTCCCGGGACCGGCTGCCCAGCTGTTGCCCAACCAGCAGCCCAGCACGACGCCCCTATGGCCGATGCACCCCGTGTCCGCCCAGGTTTTTTGTTGCCTTCCGCCGCGTTTCTTCCCGTTTTCACCCGGTCCTGCCCCCCCTGCACACGCCGTTTTCCCCGCCCGTGGAGGAGGATCCAGAGCACAGCAGCTGGACCCAGCCAAACGGCGAAACTAGACACGTCACACACAAGGGCGAGTGCGTCGTCGACCTGCCTCTCCTCCAGGGATACGCCGTGTCGTCCACTGCAGGCCGTAGGCGTGCGCGACGGGGCCGAATCGGGGGAGGTCTTCGGTGAAACTGATGGAAGGGCGGCGAACGAACGAGGCGTGCACGTCCTGGTAGACCTCAAGAGAGGTTTTGAAATCTTCAGAGGAGCGCTGAACCAGTCTGTCCGGGCGAGGGTACTGTACTAGCAAAACTTTTGCTGCGAGTGGTGCTGTGCTTGTGCAGTAGTACTAGCAAGACCACGACTTGTTAGTCTGAATTTGTCCTAGCCTCTTCGAATGCGATTTTGGATGAGTGGAAGGTAATCTTTGGATATGGCGATTTAATTATGAAAATGACAGGCCGAGCTTCCACTGATCCTATACGTGATGTGATTTAACGCACATACAGCGGCTGGCCCAACAATCCTTCTAGGCTTCTACTGAAGTTGAACAGGGGATAAGAATGGGCTGAAGGCAGGGCGAGGCGTCCAGCAATGTCGACGGGGGTTGGCCGGGCAACGTCTCGTACAACTTCGAGGCGTGGCGGAGGAAGAGGGGATGATAGTGCGCGCGTCGTCGTGGTAGAGACAGGGACCGCCAATACTCGGTAAGCCGGCTCCGATTTGGTTACGAAGATCTCCGCTTTTGACAGCCACCATCTCTCTGTTGTTTATGAGGAACGGCCATATTCAGATATCACAATCCTCATGTGGATGGATCGAAGCGACGGCCAGACGGTGACTTGCATTACCGCCGTGCCGACGAAATATCGATAACAAACCTACAAAATACGGCAGTGATGTGGTGCTCAATTTAAAAAAAAAAATACAAAAAGGATCATATCAGTTCTAGCATCTATCTGTACATGTACATGTGAATGGCCTTCAGCTTCAGCAGGCGCAGGTGGCCTAATCTGAACAGGAGAGACCAGATTCTCAGTACTAGATGGCATCACATCGCCTGGACTTAATATTCCACATGTCCCAACTCGTTGCTCGTGGCATTTCCCCTTCCTACTCCTTTCGTTTTCGTTACAGCCGTTGGAAGCAAAAACAGCCATGCCATAAATAAACAGAAGTATATTCATGCGTACGATTTGAAACCTTGGTAAGCAACCAAATCCAAAGCGAGACGTGAGTACGTACGTGACCACGACACGAGACGAGACCCCATGATTTTGCCGACAAATCGTCGCATCACGGGCCGGTGCCTGACTTGCTTGCAGGCTTGCAGCGTTTATTTGCGTGCCTGGTGATCTGCAGCTAGCAGTGTCATTTTCCCGGTCAAACGAAACGGAATGGCGCCAACCGAACAACAAATAAAGACGGGAAATCTCTTGGGCGTCCACCGTCGCCGTCAGCGTTTAGTGTCTTATCATTACTATTGATGACAGGCGACAAATATTCGCAAGTCAGGGTAGATAAACCCGGACACTCTTCTTATCTGTCTGCACCGTCATCATCGCTGCTCTGTTTTCCATTCTCCTTGGGAGACCACGAGACGAAACTTGTGATAAGATACTGCACACTGCACTACCGACCCATGCACGGTTCTCTTGCAGTAGTCTCCAGCTGCAATCCTGCAGAGATAATAATGTACTCATATAATATAAATAAGAAACAAACTGAAGGAAAGAAGAGGTTGCTGGTCAAAGACAAGTGCGCCGGGAGAAGCGATTTGTTACGTGTCTGTTGACTGCTTGCGTGCCGCAGCTCAAGTGCAAGTGATAATAAGATAACCACTACTGGCAACTGAGACAGTACTAGCAATGGATCAGCGTATTTTATTATCGCTTATCAGGCCAACGCGATGCAATCATCTGTGTCACGTACAGCACAGGACGCCGAAGACCAAGCCAACCGAGCGTTAACTCGTCGCTGACGTACATGTCGGGCCCTGCACTGCAGCTAGAATGGAAAGCTGTTCAGTTTCGCAAGTACGGCGTGCCGCCACTGACCTGCAGTTGAATACAGAGTACTGGGCGGTACTTCGGCGTTGTGTACCAAGTACGTAGCGTACTAGCTTGTGATGAGCGTTAGGTATCGGAAAGAAATGTGGCATCCGACGACCTTTCCGGCCGCTTGCCCGGCCGCTCTACGCAACCGAGTTCACCGTGATCCACGGTGCATTTTTCAGAGCTTTCGTGGCTCCCGGAAGGAACGCGAGCTGCAGCCTGTGGTGCCGAACGCTGACACTTTGCCAACTCTCGCATGTTCCCGAGCGACTGCTGATTTCTTGTGGCCGAAATCATCTGATCTAGGAATGGGTATGGATGGATACTTGGGGTCATACGTGGACTGGTGCCTGTAGTTAGCAGAACGCTTTCCTCCACGTCCCTCTCTGCATCATCGAGCGCCGATCATCATCATCTGTCTGCTGTTTTCTGGAACAAGAGTGAGCAGATCGTTTGTGATTTCCTTCAGCTTCTTGTTCTTGTCCTTGCCTGGTATTTGGTCTACTATATAGGGGGGAATTCGGTGTAGAGGGCCCAAGATGAATTATGGCTCAGGAGCCCAACAGCATAACGGCAAGAAATGAAGCCCACGGGAACGCGACAAACACGTGGGCCTGGGACCATGTCTCGACGCTTCAAGAACTCTGTCTGTGGTTAGGTTGGAGTAGGCCTGTAGAGTGGAGGGAGGGACGGAGTGGACCGACCCCGACCGCGCTGCTTTCACGGAGAGAAAAAATTTCGATGGGCTGCAATGCAACCGCAATTCTGCCGTGTTCTCGGCTCGGTCGTCCTGTGGCTCCCCGCGCCGCCCCGCCGTGCCAAACCACACGCCCACACGGCATATGCCGCGGCGCACCGGGGGATCAGCGACGGTGCACCCCCGCGTCCGGCATATCCTGCTCGCCGAATCGGCACTCGCGTCCGGGCCGGCCGAAAAGCTGCCACGAATTCTCGGCCGCCCCAACGCGCGATGGCGGCCGCGTCCACGTCACGCCTCGCCTCGCCTACCCAAATCCGATGTGCCAACAATCCATTCCCCTCCATCCCGTGACCTTTTTTTCCCCACCGCGCCGGCTCGCGCGACCTTTTTTTCCATGCCCACCCGCACCCGTGTCGCCGCCTCCTATGGCCTGCGCCTCCCCACGCGGGCCATGCCCATGCCTCTGGCCGAGCACGAGCTCGCGGCGGCGGCGGCCACCTCCGCGCTCGGCGTGGCACTAGGCGTCCGTCTCCTCGTCGCCCTCTCCCGCTCCCGCGCGCTCAAGCCGCTGGCGGCCGCGACGTCCGCGGCCGCCGCGGCGCTCAGGGCGCCGCGGGCGCTCGCCACGGCCTCATCCCCGGTCGCCGCCATCCTCGCCGCGTCCAAGGCCGCGTCCAAGTCGTACAAGGCCGCGCAGACGCTCGGCCCCGCCGCGGGGCTTCCTAAGCTCCCCTCCTCCAAGCACCTCAAGGCCGCCTTCGCCGCCGCCTCGCTCCTCCGCCTCGCGGCCGCCGCGCCGGCCTCCCTCCACGCCGCGTCGCCCGCGGGCGTCGCCGTGCTCGCGGTTCTCAAGTCTGGCTACAAGCTGTCCAAGAACACGTCTAAGATTGTTGAGGGATTCCTTGGCCTCCAGGTGCACAAGGGGTTCAGGAACGGGGTCGACGCGCTTGGGGTGGTCGTCAAGGTCGCCGTCATCGTCTCTGAGGTTGCTGTCTGGGTCGGGGGCCGATTTTGGGGTTATGGACGCGCTCGCTGCGTCAGGTTCCTCGGATTCACCAGACCCAGCAGCTTAGTCCTGCTTGGGTGTACCAAATCTGAACCCCAGGTTGTACTATTCGATCCTGTTCTGGTAGACATGGATGCTGAGGGGTGGGAATTGGAGGAGCGAGGGGCCTCAGAATTGCTCTCCCTTGCTGTGCCAGTGCCCCAGGTGACACCATTAATGCGTACAGTATGAGTTAGGCTTAGCACATAGTAACTGTTTGTACATTTGCCTCTATATCAGATACATATGTAGGGGTGGTTTTTTGATCCAGTGAATGCAACTATATTCTTGTATGTATGTCAGACAAGTGTGGGTGAACAAACTGTACAGCAATTTAAAGATCCAACCGCATTGACTTCATTGATAAAATCTTGTTTGACAAGTAAGTTGTGACATGGGATTTTGACTGTTGTTTTCTAGTTTGCCATTCAGTCGGAGTTCCAATCTTATCTTACTATTACTTACTAATCAGAGGCTCCAACGGAGGCTCCATGTTAATTCTCATCAGATGCGCTAAGAAAAAAAAAATGCTAGAAATTCTCACATTAATCAGAAACATCCGTCCATCAAATCGAAAGTCTCGGGTCATTTATAATCATTGGATCTACTTTGTTTACTAGAAATTACCCACCATGCCATTATAGATTAAATAATAAACCAATATCCTATTTTTGTGAAAAATTAATAATAAGATAAATCTTAATCGTTGTGGGTTGAAAAAGAATTCGATGGTATAGGGTGGTACGTCAACCGTCAACGGTTAGTTATGGGAGATAATCAATATCCAATCTTGATCGGTTAAGGAGACAAAAATAAATCTATCCACGCCAACAAAATATATTATTTGGCCGACTGTCTGTGCCGTGTCAAAAACGTGAAACAGTAATCCATCTTGCCGATCTATCTATTCACTGTTCGTCTTTTCAGAAAAAGATCGGAGGAGCGCCTTTTGCTGTTAAACGCTCCCGATTACCCGTGAGCGCCGAACATGTGTGAGCAGTGGATGAGGACAGAAGTCGATTCGTCGTTTGCGGTGGACAAGCGACAACAGCAGATGGGAGCGCGTGCCCAATTTTCTCCCGTGTTTTCGTCATTCACCAACTAAATGTACGGCCGTGTAGATGTCAACCACGCTCAAACAAGTATCCATCTATGCCTTCTTTCGCCCTATTATTTTCATCATTCACGAATCAAAAGTATGTTGTTATCTTCATTCACTAATCAATGGTATAGTCATATAGATGATTCATTACGATACTTTAGGATCTAATCTAATATGTCTATTGCAGTTTATAGGATACTCTTTTCTGTGGATCTTAAATTTCTTTATTTTGTCCTAATGTTTCCATGTTTTTGCACCACTTAAATTACATTAATTTCACTTCAGTGGACAAGAAGTTAAGGTTCGATATTGGTGGAACAAAATTGAGCAAGTGGACAAGAGGGAAAAATATCATGCTATTGCAATATTATCTACAATAGTGAATTATTGTCAGTAATTATTTATTAAATATACAAAGTTCAATAATAGTAGTCATTCACGTGACAGGTAAAACGAATTACAATATTGACATTTCTATTTTATATTTGTAGCTTGCACTCTAACATGATAAAATATTCAATGTATGAATAAAATATCTTCAGATGGATTTGTATCGAAAAGATTCATAATGATGACCATTTAAACAGGGGAGGAGCAAATGCAGTATGATAGAAGAACATGTATGGAATAAAAAAAATATTTAGAAATAGGTTATGATTTAGGTTTTATTTTGTATGGCTCACCAAATCTGTTATGTATTTATTTGATCATTATACACTACATTCGAAAGCTTACATGCATATGAATGATAATTATATGTGCTAAGCCAAAATTAATAAAAATTTTGGCTGGTACTACATCTCAGAGGTGATGTGTAAATAGTTCACCTTCATTGGCATCAAGAAATTTAATAAGTTTTTATTGTTCCAGGAAGAATGGGCCAACGACTAAGAGGTATATACAGAACATGTATGTTCATGCAAAAAAGGCCAAGAGAAGAACCAAACAAAACTGACCAAGGTAAGAGGAGCAAAAAAGAAGTCAAGAAAAAATATGCGGCTGCACGGGTAATTTGAAAAGAAAAAGTTTGCCACATTCCTTTCTGTGAAAGAGCACATGACTGATCGTAACTAAGGGCCAACAACAAAGAAAACTTAATGGCCATGGATTCCATACACAGCATAAAAAATAAAGAAAAAGGTAAGAAAAATGTAACTGCAATACTATAGTCCAATGAAGAGTCAATGTAGGTAGAGGTAATGAGTGCAACCAAAAAAATTTATAGAATAGTAGATTCCAATGAAGAAATGTACAAAGAAAATATTTAGTGGAAAATAATCAATGAGTAGGTATTTATATATATTTTTCTTGATGTTTCTGATGATACATAATAGCACTTATTTAACATTATAAACTAATATTTTAAATTTGTGAAGGAACTAAATGCACATATCCAGAGGAGGAAATTGATCAAGACGGGTTGGATCGAGAAAGCAAGACACAGAAGACATCAAGTAAACAAAAGGAGAAGCCCACATTGCCCTAGAACTAGAAACAGAAAGAAATTCATCTAAAGATATAAAGCTAAAAAATGTATCCTGGTGGTAATTGAAATTATACCTTTTGTTTGTCCTTAGTAATATGTAACACTAATAAACTAAACAAATTAAGATATTTGTAGAACAAGGACAACATGAGCGTCCAACTCTATATTGGTCAACAAGGTAAAGGAGAAAACCAATAAAATTCATATAATAGTTATTTGATATATTTTGTTTTGTGCAATAAAGTTATGTGTTAAATTTTTTTTAGATGATTAACTGAACCTCATAATATTTATTTGTGCTGTAGTCATAAATATTGATGTAAAATGTCTACAGGAGGGATGTTCTAGAAGATGTGTAAGTTTCAAAAAAGTATTCACCAAAGCATGTTGGAAGATAAACAAAAGTTATAGTTATTAGGTAGAATTAGTAAGCAGTTTCATTTGAATGTTAGGGACAATATGCACTATTTATTTCATATGAAAGTTATAATTTATTTCTCAAAAGCAAGAACTCCATGTTGTGTTGGCTTACATACCTGTTTTCTGAGGACAATCAGTTGAGGTTGAATTCTTTATTTTAAAAATTCTATCGTCTAAAGGAAGACATCCACAATGCCAAAACATGCAAACCTTCAAAAGAAAAATTATAACCTGTGCTCTCGCACGGGTTGATGGACTAGTTCTGTAGAATGTTGGTTTGAGCAACCATTGTTTATGTGAATTTGTGACCACTCATTGTAGCTTAGCTGAAATGGACACAATTGCCTACTTGCTTTGGTTATCCATTAAATGACACAGGTAGTGCTTATACTTCAGAGAAAAACAATTTATTGATTAGGATTTTAATCTTTGCCCTAAGGCAATTGTGGATACACTACTCTATAAGTTTGTAGCTTGTTCTTGGATAACTCCACTGAAACAGAAAGTCAACAGAAATTGGAGTTCTACAATTGCACGGGCCTATGCATTATCAGCAAGAGTATAGTGTTAAAACGTTTTTCCTATGCGTATTCATATTGTTGATTGTTGGTTCCAATTCTTGATCCTTCTGCACATAGGGGCACAGGCCAAAAGGCAGCTAGGTGACACTCCATTATATCAAGTTTACTTATTACTATGCTCTGTTACCATTTTATTTCAATATTTCAAGTACTCTTATGTATCAATGCTACTTGCTGTCCTTGAAATTCTCTGAGCAGACCAAATCTAGATTCTGCGACAGAGAAATATTTAAGAGATCCTCGGAACTTTTATTTCTATAAATGGCATAGTTATATACAAAAATCACTCTTCTGGAGACTAACTACCACATTCACTTGTGACAATGGTAAACAAGTGACAGCAGATTGACACATGCATTAAATCTACATTAATTGAAGTATTTTCTTGACCTGCAATTGAGCTTTCTAATGCTGTAAGTTTATTTTAATGGAAATGAAAAAAAATGTGCTCGATGTTGCACAGCTTGAAATAAGACATTGGGTCTTAGTTTGTGTGGTTGAGACTTGAGAATCATATCCATGATTCGATGGTGCATTTATACTTGTAGTTGTAGGAATTTAATCCACTCAGTTGCGCAAGAATGTCAGATGTGTCCAGCATGTCTTCTTCTTTCATATGCTCCTGAAAAAGGTAAGAGTTCTTGTTAACTTTGCAAAGAAATATGCCAGGTTTTCATTTAAAAACAATGAGAATACTTAAGAAGAATCTGTTTTTTCTTAATTTTAATGGGACAGGGACTTAAACTCATGACCACATGTTATCATCCACTGCAGCCTTGTGCTCAGTGACTAGTGTACATGGGTGTCCAGTAGATATCCTAGCTAATATTTGTTAGAATGGATCTCGCAATTTTATTGTTAGAATGGATAAATAGAAAGTTACATTTCCCTTCGTTGAAATCACTAGATTGATTCCTGGCTAACCCTAGAAGGGTAACAATATATGTTGCATACATGGGCCTCATGGGCCTAGCCTCATGGGTCTAAACTCATACTCCAACACCCCCCCGCAGCCTGAACTACCGGCGCAGCGGAGTTTACAGACTGGACACGAAAAGAAGTACAACACATGAGCCCCCCACAGACGCAACTAGCCACCAGTGATGTTGAGGCTGGAGCAGAACTCGGCGAAGGTCGGGGACGGGAGACCCTTGGTGAAGATGTCAGTGAACTGGGAGGTGGTCGGGACGTGGAGGACCCGAACATCGCCGATGGCGACCCGATCACGGACGAAGTGTAGATCGATCTCCACATGCTTGGTCCTCTGGTGCTGCATAGGGTCGGTGGAGAGGTACACTGCAATGACGTTGTCGCAGTAGACCAGCGTGCTCCGGGAGAGAGGGCTGTGGATCTCGGCGAGGAGCTGCCGGAGCCACGAAGCCTCAGCCACGCCGTTAGCGACAGCGCGGTACTCCGCCTCGGTACTGGAAGCGGAAGACGACCGGCTGGTGCTTGGACGACCAGGACACTAGGTTGCCGCCCAGAAAGACGGCGTAGCCGGAGGTGGAGCGCCAAGTGTCCGGACACCCGGCTCGAGTCGGCGATCGACTCTGGCCCAACAGGAGGTGTCAGGGTCATGGTGCTGAAATTGGCCAAGGTCGCCGTGTCCCAACCGACAGGCCCAGGCGAGGCACCGGGAGGTGGAGCCCACGGGGACGTGGAGTAGGCGCCGGGAGGTGCCGCCCATGGGGTCGCTGAGGGGAACCCCAGAGGAGCACCAGTGAGCATGGCCGCCGGCGGGCGAGGCTCACCACCAGGAGCCTGGAAAGGCCACATGGAGATGCGCCCCGACCACGGGTTGTGGAAGGTGGGCCAGGGTGCACCCCGCGGAGGCGTCGGCGCGGTGTGTTCCCACGGCCACCACCACCACCGCCACCACCGCCACGGCCTCCTCCACGGCGGCGGTGGCCACCGCCACCACCACCACGGCCCCCCACCCCCGCTCGGCCTGGGAGGAGGACCAAGAAGAGACGATGGTGACAGAGTGGACGGACGCGGTGGGGAAGTAGCGGCAAGAGCAGTCGAGGAAGACGAGGACCCCGGCGCAGAGACCGACACGGCCTGAACTCCCTACTGGAGCTCCTCCATGACAAGGTCGTCACGGACCTGCAGGAAGGTGGGGAAGGGTCGCTGATGAGTGATCCACGTCTAGAGGTGAGCGTAGCGGTCGCTGAGCCCGCGGAGGACATTGAGGACCAGGATATGGTCCTCCAAGGGCCAGCCAAGGTCGCCGAGAGAGTCCGCCATGCCCTTCATCTTGCGGTAGAAGTCACTGGCGGAGAGGTCACCTTGGACGAAGGTCCGGAAGCTCGCATCGAGACACAGAGCCCGGGCCTCGGCGTTGCCCAGAAACTGGCCCTCGAGCGCCAACCAGGCCCCGCGAGCGTTCGGAGTGTTGCGGACGAGGTCGTGGAGGTCCAAGGAGATCGTCCCCAGAATCCAGGAGAGGACGATGCTGTCGAGGCGCAGCCACGAGGCGGTCGGGACCGTGTCCACGGTGTCGAGGAGGACGTGGTCGTCGAGGGCGTAGCGGCGGAGGGTGAGGAGGACCAGGTCCCGCCAGCGGGCGTAGAAGGGAGACTCCGGCTCGAGGACGACCGAAACCAGAAGCAGGATGTTTTGGACACCCCCGGCCTGGTAGTGAAACTGGGCCACGAGCGGGTCGGTCAGGTCATGCCAGAGAACCGCGGTGGTGGACACGCGGTGACCCGCCGAGCCAGAGGAGGTGGCCCCGCCATCGTGGGAGGCAGGAGAGGCGAGGAGCTGCTCCACGTCGGCGATCTGCTTAGCCAGGGCATCGGCCGCATCGCGCTCACGCTCCCAAGCGAGGCCGGCCTCCCGCAACGGGCCTGCCCTGCCGCGGCAGCAGCCCGGGCAGCAGCGAGTGCGGTGGTGAGGGTGGACTCGGGCCGTGCTACGCTGAGCGGCGGGGGAGGTGGAGCAGGGAAAGGGTTGGTGCTGCTCCCTACGCCCACGCCGACCCCTGTGCCCGCCACCAAGGTGGATGGAGTCCACTGCGGCATGCCAAAAGGGAAAGGAGGAGCCCCGGCAACCACGACCAAGCCCCCGGTGTTGTCAGCAGAGGGGTCAGCGACGGGCTGGGCGTCCTCGGCATCCGCGGTGTCGCCAGCACCGACCCCCGCGCCTGCGCCTGGCTGGGGAGGGTCCTGGGGCTGGGGAGGGGCGCTGCCAGCTCCTACGGGAGGGGCCTGGGGCTGGGGAGGGGCGCCGCCGGCTCCTGCGCCCGCGCCTGGCTGGGGAGGGGCGCCGCCAGCCCCTGTACCTGTGCCGGCACCCGCGCCTCCTGCACTAGCGCCGGCCCCGGCGCCCGCATCAGCCGCCAGAAGCAGGGTGGCGGCGGCGGGGAGAGGGGAGCGGGGCGCACCGTGCGGGAAGCCCGGAGGGGGAGGTGGCCGGGCCGCGCCAGCACTTGAGCCCGCCGGGAAGGAAGAGCCCGCGGCGGCGCTGGGTGGCCAGCGGCGGCGCGCGTTGGGTGGGTTGAGGGCGGCGGCGGCAGTCATCTGGGCCCAAGATTGGGAGGCAGGGACGTGGTAAAAGTAGGTGGGGGGAGGGGGAGGAGGAGGTGGCCGGCCGGTCATGGTTGCTCCGGCGACGGCGGCGCGCCGGCGAGCAGGTGCCTGGTAGCGGCGGCGGCAGGGGAGGGGAGGGGAGGAAAGAACCTAGCTGGATACCATGTTGAAATCACTAGATTGATTTCTAGCTAACCCTAAAAGGGTAGCAATATAGGTTGCATACATGGGCCTCATGGACCTAGCCTCATAGGCCTAAACTCATACTTCAACACCCTTAACATTTACTGTTGCCAACTTGCCATTTCTTCTAGTTACATTGGATTTTTTTTTTGATAAGACAGTATAATTGAAAACTTACATTTTGTTCATAATGTTCATGACTCTGGGAGCCTGATTGTGCTGCTTCACAGAGTTCATCATTCTTCGCAAACCTTCCACGGACACGGGGCCTGCTATCTGCCAAGGTTTTTCTACAAGCATACTGCATTTTGTTGCGTGTCAGCACAGCTGAATTGGTAGTTAAGATGTCCATGCACTAGTATTGCTCTATTGAAATGCTCAATGGTACCTTTATTTTTTTGCTGAAATTTCGCTCGTTCCGTTTCTTTATATACCTATGGATCTTTTCCTTTCTCTCTTCAGGTGACAAGCGGACAACCTTAAATGTGGAGTCTTCCAATCCTGATAGTTCTGTTGGAGGTAATGTTGCTGGGTTCCGATTGCATCCATTTATTAGGTGCTGATTATTTCCTCGTACCTGTTTAGTTAATATAACGTTGTAAGAATCGGAAATGATACACATGGTCAACTGGTTACTTGACCTGTGCTTTTATTTGGCATCATTGTGGTATACGTAGGTTTTTGAATGTTACCTGCATCTCTGCATTAGTATTAAATGTCCCTTGCATGGAATCTGTGTCGTTATATGTTGTGGTCAGTCCTTCACCTTCCATCATCTTCTGATACTCAGCAATCATTACCATACTATTGCTGCTGGCACTGTTGAAGAATCCCTGTTGTGATGCTTCTGCATTGCAGCCTGGAAGAATTGCTCCAGTTTGCTGATACATGGCTCCATCCAGACCCATGAACCCTCCTCCAGCTAACGCTGCTGTGTAGCACTCATCATAGTCTGAAGTGAGTGGCATCAAGACAGATGCACTGCTGCTCATTTGCATTGGGGGCACCTGTTCAGCTAATGTCTCTGGAAGTCCCATCTGATTGAATTGCCCTATGCTGGCCTCATCGTTGGCAGTTGGATATGCTAGTTCTGAAAGGCCATCGATCTGTGGAAGGGGCTCGGTGTCAAGGCCATGGTCTTGCTCTTCCTCAAGGAGGGCTGTCAGAGTGGTGTCGAAGGATGGCAAGGGGGAGTAGGCTGTGGCACCAGCAGCTGGAGCGTCGTCACTGTAGCTGCAGATAGGAGGGGTGGTAGTGGTAGACGAAGAAACATCATCATCAGTGGCAGGGAATGGACCGGAGGTGGTAGTCGCCGCAGCAAAGAGGTCATTACCAAGGCCGCCATCGTAGAAGTCAAGAATATGAGCAGCTATGGGGCTTGAAATTTCCTCCTGTAAATTTCAGAGTGGGACAAAATATGTGAGTACTTTTTTTTTTGTTAAATGAGTACTATTCTAATAAATCACAAAAAAATGTTGGTCATAAATTTTGAGGGCAGATTAATAACTCTGTATGTCTCGGACTGAATTACATCTTACAGGAAGTCCTAGTGGAAATAACTGCACTTTGCAAAGTCATCGTGAGAGTAGTATTAGATGCGTCACTATGTTTTGTTGCAAAGAACAGCTATGTGATTCGGAAAAATTATACTACACCATACTGTCTTCATTGAAGCGAACTTCTCAAGATAAGATTATCAATGTGATTCGGAATAAAATTATAAAGACTTAGACGACAGAAAAATAAAAAGAAAACATCTTTTATTCTATTGAAAAGCTGAAGACCCAAATCTGAAAGGGCCATGACATGCTTATCTCAACGCTGTTGTGCTTTAGCTTTGATGGATGTCTAATAACTATTGAATTACATGTGCAGGTAAGTACCAGTTGTCCTAGGAAATGACTTCTTGACATTTTGATTACAACCCCATGAGCATGCATTGATGCATAGACAGGATGCAAGAAATACGGCATCAAAAGATCTCAAGAAGGAAATGCAATTGTTTGGTTGGGTTTCATAACAGCATCGCAAACCTAGGAAGAACCGAGCAAAAACTTTGTTAGATCAGGAAGCAATTACTGTGATGCAATCATCGGGAAGCATGGCGGGCACCAATGATCTCCCAATGGAGGAAGATGATCAGATTGGTGCGTTGCACAGCTTCTCTGATAAACTCTCTCCGATATATTACGTTGATCCTTGAGAAGAGAGATGGTTCTACTTGTGGCTACAATGGGAGAACGGGCATGCGCGAGGAAGATAGCTAGGCTAATGAAAGAGAGGGGACCGAAGATAAGCCTGTTTGGCCATGCAGATGCACATGACTTTTCTCCAAGATGACAACACCAAGTAAGTCTCGGGACCCTGAAGTTTCTGTGCTACAATTGCGGACCCTGAAGTTTCTGTGCTACAATTGCGGTCCGGGGTAATCTGGGATAGAACCAGAGCCTGCTAGAAGTCAGCGAGTATAAATTGGCTATCCTATAATTGCTGGTGCATGGTCTAATGCAAGGATGCTATTTTAGCGGAGACTGCTTATTCCTGGAAAGAAGTCTCAATGAATTCCGTCACTCGAACCTGATAGGTCAGATCATGCGAGACCTCATTGACAGTGTTTTCACCGGTACGAAACATATATTTCCCATGGCTTTATTTGCAAAATGGCAATCTCCTTTCAGTCATTTGACAGTACAGAACATTGTGCTTTATTGAATATATGAAATATATTATATCACGCCTGCCTTAGCCTTGCTAATGAAAACGATCTTGACAAGCTGAAAATATATTATTATAAATAAGCATGATACGAGGAGTGGTGCATCATTCGGTGTCTATATATATATATATATATATATCTTGACTAGTAATTGGTGCATCATTCGGTGTCTATATATATCTTGACTACGAGGCATGAGCGACACACACTGTTATGAGATGACAACAATTAAGGTAGACATGCAGGAAACAACACTAATACGTACATATCAAGCTGTCAAGAGTTAGGCAGGCAGACATAAGGGTGGGAGACTTACAATGCAGAAGCCATCTGGCATGGCCATGCTGGCTGCATCCTCCTCGAACAGCATCATCATTATTTGTATGAGCAGCCTAGGAAGTTGCTGCTATATATATGCACGGCGCCGGTGTGTTGTATGAGCAGCCTGAGAATTGAAGTTGCCGGCCCCGCTATATATGCACGGCGCTGGTGTTGGTTACACAGTATGGCGCTGGTGTTGGTTACACAGTATGGGAGGGAGATATCTGGTATCAGTACACCATATCTATGGACCGATCGATCAATGGAGGAGAAGAATGGTGTTTTGCTAGCTGCGCAAGCGAGAGAGAGGAGCAAGAGGAGGAAGAAAGGTGAAGGCAAGGGAAGGAAGTCGATCCCCTAGGCTGGCCTAACCATGGCGAATGCAGGAGCTCGATACTTATAGAGGAGGGAGAACGGCAGTGCCTAGCAACTGCATGGGCATCCTTTTGCTATCTTTGGGGTGGTGCCGTCTGGTGAGACGAACCGACAAATAAGAACCTGATGGAAGCTTTGGTTAATTAGAGCAAACCGCTCGACAGGAATGAGGGAGTTTTTGGCGTTTACTCGATAGAGTGCATATGCATGGGTGACTACGTAACTAGCTACTGCGCGCTATTAGATATGACAGTTGGATTAGTGCAGCTGATTACTGTCGTGATCGCCTAGATAGCCTGTACTGGCCTGGTGGGAAGACAGACGCAACCTCAGTAATGAAGAAGTCGACAAGCAGGGGATAGGAATCTGGTCGGGTGGTCGATCAGCTAGCTTTGGGTCATCTCATGTCTGCAGCTATCCATCTATCTCTGCAGTATCTTCATCTTCAAGGACGAGCCGCCACCGGCCGATATGATACTGCTCCACTTGAAGAGCCGTAAGGGCAGCAAGCTATAGATAGGCAGAGGATCTATCGTACGACGGTAACATGCTTACTCTATACTCCTATGAACCTTTAGCTAGCTATAGAGGTAGTAGGCAGTAGCCCATTATCAGTTTGGCTGGAAGATCTATGGATCACAGACTGAGGAGGTAGAGAGATTAGAGCGGCCGGATCCCAACATATCGATCGGAACCCAAGCTTTGCGTGACAGATTCCGATCTTCCGATGAGACCGCCGATTTCAACAGTGGAGGAGGCCTTCTTCGAGCGAAACCCGGCTCGATCCTCCAGGTGGTTCGGTCGGACCAAAACTCCATATCGTTCACGGAAACTCCTCTGCCGTGCGTGCGTACCCGTCCTGCCGCGCAGTGCATATATGCTAGCTAGACCCTGTGAGAATAGAGCTAGCATTTTCACGGTCGTTGCTGCTTTGGTCGAGCGAACAATTGCTGTGTCAAGCAAAAGGCAGAGTATGTAACACGGCTACTGTGTCGAGACGTTCACGGTTCTCATACATAGCCTTTGCAGCCACTTTGAACCTTTTTTTTTTTTTGCTTCTTCTTCGGTGCACAGGAGGGACGGCGAAGGAAGCAAGAAATTGGAGAACAATGTCAAGGGGGTGGTGGTGGTGGTTGCCGAAATTACCATATAATGAAAGTTGGAAAACGACGGTCGATTATAGCTGAAAAAAGAAAGCAATCATAATCATGCGCGCTAAGTGACAGCAGATGCAAAGGCTCGTACGCACGAAGTACCTGGCCGGCCGCGGGAGAGGGACAGGGCGGGGTCCCCAGGTAGCGGCGAGAACAAAGGCGGTCGGACTGGGAATGAAGCGTGAGGCACAAGAGCTCACTCGGCGACCGAAATGAAATGGAACCGAATGCCCATCCATCCATCCGTCAGTCCCGGAGAAAGGGAGCCCCAAAGGCCAAAGGGGCCACGTACGGTTTAGCGTTTAGGGCACCACCCCACCCCACCCCACCCCCGGCTGCTGCACTCCTGCAGAATCTGTCGATCCCCCGTCCCGTGGTGTCGTGTGCCGGCCGTGTGCTAGCTAGGACTGCAGAGGGGATCGGAGGAAGCCTAGGTAGGCCAAATCCCCGCGCGTAGCAGCAGCGTGCCCGGTCCCTCGGCCGCGGTGGCGGAGCAGCGCAAGTAGCGCCGGCCGGCCGGCCAAATGCCTCCTGCTGCTGGCGGCGGCGCAACGCGAACAGCGAAAGTGGCGGCTCGATCCGCGGCGCGCTACGGGTGTCCCCGCTTTGGTGGTACACGGCGCGACCGGCGATTCCGTCGCGCGCGTGGCCGCCTCGCTCGCTCGCTCGCTGGCTTCCTCCCGGCGCCGGCCCCGCCCTCGTGCGCGCGCGTACGTTTGCTTTGACCGTCCGGAAAAATACGGGTGGGATCATTCCGGCCGGGGTACGTACGTGTACGACGTACTCGGTACTCCTACTCGCGCTCTCTGGCTGTGGCGGGGCGGCAGGCCACGCGCACGGGCGGACACCGGATCGGCGCGCTATGGATGGTGCCGATCCGGCGGACATATTCCGATCGCGGCGACGGGACGGGGGATCCGGCCTGTGCGGAGACGAGTTGCAAGCCCCGCTAGCGGCTATAGACGACGATAGGCGCCACTGCGCTAGCTTCATGTGTGTCGGCACCGACTGTAGGCGAGGCGCGCGCAGGCGTCCATAGCGACCGTAGAGAGAGACGGCCGGGGGCATCGACACGTTGTCATTCGGGAAAACAGGTATCGTTATGGTAATGGTGCCTATACTTTGGGCCGTTGGAACGTAGCGGGCTGAATGTACCCAACATGCGGTGGCCTGGTTTCAGGCTGCGACGCAAATTAAAAGAGGGCCTCAAACCCAGCCCGGCAACAAGACATCCCCAAAGAAAGAGGCCCACGAGAGCAAGCAAATTACCAACTCGTTCACCTGTTCCATTTTCGTTCCCTTGAGGGGGGGGAAAAAAAAAACAAACCCAGTTCAGTTTTTTCTTCCACTAAAAAACCAGTTCCATTTTCTACTGAGCGTGGAGCTAAGCTGCCAGGGTTCAGGTCGCTGGCGTAATTTCCCCCTTTTTTACGCGATCGTGCAGCCACACGTTTTTCATTATAAGCGCTGGTGTAATTCCCCCACTTTTTTTTTTCTTGAAACAAAAGTGTAATTCCACCTTGTTGCTGGTCGCGATCGGCAAAAAGGGTTAGCTTCCTTAGTTACTACGCCACCACATGTTACTGGTCGCTTCGTCAGGCACGGCACATCTCGCCGGCCTGGAGTGTCGGACTCGGACTCATCTTCTAAACCCAGCTCGCGGCGGCCGGAAGGAGACGAGAAATGCACGTGGGACTTTGCCCAGCTTCTGCTGACGCGCGTGTCCGTCCACGGTTACATCTCACGCAACAGTGGGGCGCTACAGTGAGTGGGTAAGACTGAATCGGAGCCAAATGGTCCATGCGTGCTGTCATTTCGATCAGAGTTTAGTACTAGTAGCTGCGTTACTTTTGGCATGCTGCTGAAGAATATGACTAACAATGAGCTCGCTCGATCATTGCACCACACTGTGATGTGTTGTGGGAGTGGTAACCACAGCGGCGAGGAGCGAGAGCTGGCCGGGACACATCACACATTGCACCAAACTAGCTGGTGTCAAGGGCAATGGCCACCACCGGCGGATTTCTCTGCAGATTCTCCGAGCAGTTGCAGCCCCGGCCGCTACCTCCGCTGCGCGTCCGTGCCTGCCCAGTCGCCATCTATTCTATCCACGTCGTTTCCTTTCTCCACCAAGTCCAGGCACAGCGAAACAAGACCCCGGCGTGCCCACACCGCACCGGCACGGCAACGTACGCCGGCCGGCGTCAGCACAACGGCGACGCTTCATTCAGCTGGTGTCCGGTCGCTGCCACCCCCCGGCTTGTTCTGCGCTAGCCAGTCGGCTTCTGTCTGCCCCTGTCTGCGGTCACAGCTAGCGATCGATGCCGATGGCACGGGCTACTCCACTTGGCATTTGGCACAGCTAGCGACTCTTCAGAATTTGAGTGGAGTGTACGCACCTCTTCTTCACCCAGTCCGTCAAAGCATTCAAAGATTCTTTGGAAAACAGATAAAATCTTCTGCATGCCGATATTTCGCAGGTTGATGGTCTCATCCGTCTCTTCATTCATTCCATTGCCTGCGTGTGTTGAACTTGGCGACACAGACTGAGCATCATAGAGACTATACTGAGGTTTGCTAGAACGGCAATCAACTAGACAGCATATCGTTTCAGAAGAAATTAAGCATCATCCGCGTCGCCCTCTCTAGCCTATTTCCATGACACTGATCGAATTAACTTCCGCTCATTGTAGGCGGACCACACTCGCGTGCATCCACTATCAAGCCTTTAAATCTCTTGATATATACACTGCTACCTTTTTGGTTTGCACCAACACGAGTTGCTGATGGACAGTTGGTGATTCAAAAGAACATGTTATTGTGAGGCTCGATTGGTTACAATTGTGTTTTCTTCCCTTTAGGGACAATTGAAGTTATTATTATTATTATTATTAAAGCATGGAGCTCGCGTTTGGGGTGGTCTGAAATGAAAAGACTTGGCCCCATAAACGACGGGCACCCGTGATCTTATCGTGACATGAACGACGGACGCATCGTCATCTCAGCACAGCTGTGAGGAACTGGTGTGACAATGCGAAAGCGATTAAGCACACGAGGCGCAGTACAAGGTCGCAGTCGAGTGTGTTGCCGAGAAGTAAGAGCGACCGAGCTTCTCCGTCAGAGATCGCAACGGAACGATCGAGAAGGGTGGGTGCGCGCGCCTTGGTCTGCGGTCTGCCTGCCTGAATGCTTCACCGACAAAATTCCTCGGTCACGTACGGGCTCACAGCCTCACAGCAGTACAGTAGCTGACTTTGACGTACTCTCTCCGTCTTAAAAAAAAAACCGCACATTTCGACTTTTGCACTCTTTATTTGACTATTCGTATTATTTAAATTTTTAATATAAATAATAAAATAAATAAATTATTATAAAAATATTTTTAATGATAAAATAAGCCATAATAAGATAAATACTATTTTTTTAAAACTTTTTGAATAAGACGAATGATCAAACATAAAGTGCTAAAGTCAAAAATATGCTTTCTTTTGAGACGGAGGGAGTAATTAATGTTACTCCCTTCGTCTCACAAATAATCACTCATTTTGATTTTTATACTTCCTATTTGACCGTTCGCCTTAGTTAAAAATGTTATATAAATAATAAAATAAATAAATTATTATAAAAATATCTATAATAATAAAATAAGTCATAATAATATAAATAATATTTATTAAATTTTTTTAAATAAGATAAATGATTAAATATAAAAATTAAAATGTATGATTATTTATAAGAGGAGTAGCCACAGCGTACGAGGGGCACGCGCTGAATCATCATCAGGGTCAAGTCACAAAGCGCTTCATTAACGGCTGTCGGCCCACTCACCACTGGCTACTGGCGCGCCACGTCTCGCGCTCGGCCGGCGTACATCGCGTGCTCTGCTGTGCTTGCACAGTGCACAAACTCTTTCCGTGCATCATGGTCCAGCCCTTGCTGATATGCTCCATCAGAGGCTGGATGGATAGGCAGTACAAGCTCTTACGTTAGCAGCAGCGGGCAGCCTAGCAGCCCGTGCCCGGCGCTACCAAATTCCACCGTGAAGTTGCCGTGTCACCTACCGTGGGGTGCGAGTGCAACCTGGCTACTGCAGTACTAAGAGTGAATTACACCGATGGTCCCTATACTATCACACGATTCTTATCTAGATCCTAAACTATAAAACTGGTTTGGGTGACGGCAAGGTCGCGGGATCTCCCGGATGCAGGTGTAGCTGCTGTTTATAAGGAGGATCGTCCGTAGTCATTGCCCCGAGGATTAAGCACGTCGCTGAACCTTACTAAAAAAAACATCGTGTCTTAGTATCGTTCTCGTTTACGTATTTTTTTTTACGGTGATTATGCTTCCGTGTTCGTCGATTAATAGACGTGCTTGGGTCTGAATTTAACCGTATTTTGTAACATTCTCCAGAACAGCAACATCAGTTTTACTCTACTGTCTTTGTTGGCGCTATCAAGAAGAGAGAATCCAACCAGGTGCTGCATAATTAGTGAAGGCTGAATCTTCCGAGAGGTTTATGACTGGCCGACTGGCGTAAAACATGCTTAAGTGCAGATGCTAAAGTGCAGCGCACTATAGCGTGACGACCATCTTCAGGGCCCATACCGTACATACTCTGTATTGGGCAGGTTACATACTCTGTATTGGGCAGGTACGCACTAGCTTCCAAATAAAGATTCAGCCGATAATAATTAATTCTTTACACGTGTGTAAATCTATGAAAACTTCGCGAGCTGTGCAGGTTTGGTTTTACTGAGAACTCAAGTTTTAACTCCTAGATCCAGCACTGCATACGTATGGAGCAGTATATGCACTTCAGTAGTTAATGTCCTGATATGAGAGTATTAACTGTTGGAAATGGTCCGTTAGTTAACAAACATGTACGGTTAATCTGCAAATACCTGTTCCTCCGTCTTTTAATATAGTGCATTTTGGTTTCTCTTGAATCAAACTGTTCTAAATTTAACCAAATTTATAGAAAAAATAATATTTATGATGTCAAATGAGTATAATTAAGTTTATTACGAGATATATTTTTATAATTTACTTATTTGATGTGTAGATCAAAATACTGTTTGCTCTAGATTTGGTTAAACTTAAACTAAGTTGATTTAGGACAAACCAAAATACAGTATATTAGATTACGGAGGGAGCGATTTAAGATTAAGACTATGAATACTCTTCTTCAACTATTTGTCCAAACATCGAACATGAGACTGACATTGACATTCATGTACGTGTATTTCCTCCGTTGCAAATTATTGGTTGTTTTAGTTCTTAGTATATCTAGATATATAAAGACTACGAATTTAGACAAGCCAAATTGAGTCAATTATTTGGACGAATCGACACTGATAATGTCTTATTCTATTAATTAATTAATATATAAAAAATACAAACCAGATAACCTTGGCGCCTATATACAGGAAAAACAACTAATATGACAACTACTAAGCTCTAAGCTCTGCTAGCGAGAATGCATAAAGCCAGCACACACCACGCACACCAGCTAACATGAACTCAAGGAAATGGAATTTTTGCTTTAATGAAAGTTTTCAAGGAGCCAAAATGAAAGCATGCTTCAATGGGGACTGCCGGAGAGAGTACAATACAAAGGTACAATCACGCCATATATGAATGAAAAACTATACCATATATATCCCAACACATATAGATATTATATATGCTGGTGGACGACAGCCCATTGTTCCGCTAGCTAGTGTGCAAGGAGACGCCATATGCCACGTACGGCCACATGCATATTGAGACGTGTCACCCGACGTGTTGGTAGAGATTCCAGCCGAATATCACGAAGAAGCCACGCAGTGTGCTCACATATAGGCGAGACGCGCGGCGCTGTGTTCAGTCAGAACTCAGAAGCAAGCCGCCGTGACGCACGACGACGGCGCCATCCCGTCCCTTCTCCTAACCTTGACGGCAAGCCCATTCTTCATGTGAAGTATGATGGACAGCTTCGGCTCCACGACGTGTCCCGGCACCACCTCGACGACGAAGTTCCACAGAACGGCCGCCGCCACGGTCTTCATCTGCACGAACGCCATCTCCTTGCCGAGGCACGTCCGTGGCCCGGCGTTGAAGGAGACGAACTTGTAGGACGGCTCGTACCGAAGCTTGGTGCCTTCGTCGTTGAGCCATCTCTCGGGGCGGAACTCCATGCAGTCCTTGCCCCACACGCCCTTCATCCTGCCCATGGAGTAGTTGAACACCAGTACCTTGTCTCCTGGCTTCAGCTCCTTCCCGCACGGCAGAACGTCGGCGGCGGCCGCGACCTTGTGCTCGAACGGCACGGACGGGTACAGCCTCAAGCACTCGCTCAGCGCGGCGTGCAGGTAAACCAGGTTGCCGAGCTCGTTCCCGTCGAAGGTCACCATGCCGCTCGTGGCCGCCGCGTCTGCAGCATCGTCTGCACCTGCTTTCCTCCGTGAAGCGACGATGGGCGCGAGCTCTTCCAGTAGTTTCTGCTCGACGCGAGGGTTCTTCGAGATGAGGTAGAAGAACCACGACAGCGCCGCGCCCGTGGTGTCCCTGCCGGCGAGCAGCAGGTTCACCGTCGTGTCACGTAAGAACATGTCGTCGTTTTCATCACTCGAGTCGTCCTCGTGGCAGATGAAGGATGACAGCAGGTCAAACGAGTTGCTGATGCCTTCGCCTTCGTTGAGCTTGTCGGCCCTGCGTTTCGCGACGGTTGTGGCGACGAAGCTGTCGATCGTCCTTCGAGCTGCGGCCATCTTCCTCTCCTGCCCTACTTCCAGCACGTTCATCAGCTTCCAGCACGGCGCGGGGATGATGTGCCGGAGGAAAAGCGTCGCCATGGCGTCGTCCATCGCACGCGCGAAGGGGACAACGGGCAAGCCGACCGCCAGGCACCCAGGGTCGACGCCGAAGACGAGAGTGCATGTCATGTCGAACGTCAGCCTGAGGAACACGTCCTGCAGATCACACGGCGGTCTTCCCTCGCCGTCGGCGTGGTGGGCGAGGAAAGGCAGGAGACCCCTCTCCACCTTGTCGCGACTGCACCGCGCCGTGAAGGCTCGAAACCGAGGGCCGGACATGAGCATCTGGGCCTTCACCCGCTGGCGCCGCCACGATTCCCCATCGGCGTTGAAGATGCCACCGCCAAGGACGTCGAAGATCGCAGCGTACTCTTCGCCTTTAGGGTAGTTGGCGAAGTTGGACGTGAAGATGTGGCGCACGTTGGAGGGGTCGCAGGTGATGAAATAGCTTCTGCCGGTGCGGCCTCCGCGTGCTTCGAAGTTGTAGCCCGCGCCGGTGAGGACGCCGGTGGCCCAGTCGTGGAAGTGATGGATGTTGGCGACCAAGCCGGGGAGATGCCCGAGCATTGGCCAATCGGTCGGCTCCACAGGGCTTGTTTTCTTAGATTGCAAGTGGCGATAGTAGAGGGTGAGGAAGCAGAGAACAAGGGCCAGCTCTATGAACAGAAAAAACGGCTCCATGTCTGAATGAGATGGAAGGGTCACGGTGCAACTTGGCTATTTGTAAGCGACTGAGCGAGTACTAGATGTGTTAGGCCACGAATTTTAGAGCGAGGAAAGTGAGATGTCTGCTGTCATTGCTTCATTAAGCGATATTCGAGTATACTATAATTGACGTATGATTGGGCCTCACCGTTTTCACGTGTCTTTGCTTCTTCTTGGAGCGAAATGGAGAAATAGAATCCACTATCCGAACGTAGCATCCAAAAAATTTTTAGTACTTACCTAGTGGACAGAATATATATATGCATGGTTGTGATTGGTTAACCTGAATTTTTAAATTGCATGAATCTCAAGGTAGATTGGACGACGTTCGTGGCACTGTCACTTGCAAAAAAAAAAAAACTATGTTCAACCAGATAATCTATAGCTGTATTTATACTTAATATTAAAGAGTCAAAGATTTTTATATCCACTTTCCTCTAACTACCCGGGAAGTGAAGTGTTTCTTTCATCTCACTTTTTTACTTGACTCGGACTTATAACTCATGCTCTTAGAACAACTCGCGTCAAGCAATATTAGATACATGTCAGATTCAAATACATATTAGGTCACACCCTTTATATCTCAAATATGATCCGGACTCATGACCCGTACTCATGCAAGTTAGACCCGTACTCATGCAAGTTAGAAACAACTCGTGTCTATACTCTATAGTAATGGTAGGGAGTATGATTTCAGTAGGTATTCAGCTCCATTGTGACATATGGGCACTTTGCTAGTATATCTATCCCTAATATTTAATTGTAGAAATTTCAGTCTACCTCTTCTCATACACTAATTTCTGCCTGCCACAATATTACGGTGACAAAAGGTTTTCTGTCGACTCCAAACCCAAAACTGATCCGCCAATAAAGGTGCCTAACAAATTTAGTTCCATATAGGACTCTGTCCTTTCCTTAGAATACCAATTATAGATTCTGTATATATAATATCTCTATCTATCCTTAATATTTAATTGTAGAAATTTCAGTCTGCCTCTTTTCATACACTAATTTCTGTCCGCCACAATATTACGGTAACAAAAGGTTTTCTGTCGACTCCAAACCCAAAACTGACCCGCCAATAAAGGTGCCTAACAAATTTAGTCCGTATAGGACTCTGTCCTTTCCTTAGAATACCAATTATAGATTCCGTATATATTATATCTCTAGCTGAATAAAACGCCAAAAATAATCACTGATCAGACAATCTTTGATCAATCTTTTTTGTTGACACCTTTTCATCGGCAAGCAAGGCAAAGACACCAAACCAAGCAATGTGAAGAGGCCAAACAGAATCGTCTCGCATCCCAAACATAATAGGAATCCAATCTCAAATACAATAGCAACGTCTAGCCTCCTCTTTAACACAGAATCGTCTCGCATCCCAAATACAATAGGAATCCAATCTCAAATACAATAGCAACGTCGAGCCTCCTCTTTAACATAATCAAATAGACCAAACAGAATTCCTCATGTTTCCCAAAGAAACAAATCGAGACTGAATTAAAATCCACAACGATACAATATAGTGTGATTATAAAATAAATTATAACTAATGACGCAAACGTAGCATAAATGGTCGTAAGATGTCTACATTGTTGTATGTCATTCTATATATCTCGTTGCAACGCACGGGCATGTTTGCTAGTAACAATAAAAGTAGAAAATTAGGGTTGTTTTTCAATATATTTATGAGTGGTAGCGATTTCATCAACTCTCGCTCTCTTTAAGTATTGTGCACTGAGATAAAGAATATGTATTAGGTGGATGGGCATGTGGCCCAGTGGTGAAGGCTCCAAAGGAAGTGTCCGCTAGTGGGTTTGATTTTTGTCCCGCCTTTGTCCTCTAGTGAAAATCGCACCAAGTGGAGTTTTCAAAAATAAATGAAGAATATTTATCAATATAAATTCGCCTCATTATCCTCGGACATCCTAGACCGCACGGTTTGGCGATGGATAGCGAATGATTCATATTGGCTGAAGTGTGCCTATCAGGTACTATGCACCGAAGTAGTTCTGCTGCCCGGTAGCAAGCTTATTGGAACACTTGGTCGCTTCTCCGGGTTTGTATCTTCCTGTGGTTAGCAATCATGCGTCGACATTGGACATCCGACCGCAGGCTGCTACACGGCTTTGGCCTCTATGATAAAATAAATTCATCATCAATCTAAAGATCAGTCTAGATAATTCTTTCGAGATCATTGGTAAGCACAGGGTGTCTGTGCATGTACGTGTGAACCAAATGTTTATAGTACATGTGTACTATGTACTAGTGATAACCCACGTCTTTGGAACTTTGGATGATAACGAATTCTCCAATGTACAACATTGGAAATAATTGGATCGAGACAATATGAAAACATGTGCATCCATCATGACAACAAGCACAATAACATAAAGCAGTGGCTATATATGTCGATGGATGTCAACAAGCCTTGCCCTCGTCAGCATGATGATGCCGCTGGAATGATGTACCGGAATTTGAAATCCCCCCAAGCCATTAATGCATGGTGGACATCTTTGACCGTGAAACGTTCTAGCATTTTTCAAAAGGCACGGCAGGAGATCTGCAGATCTGCATTCATAGACGAGAATTACAAAACTTAACAACAAATGGAAAAAGAAGAAAAATATAAATGCGAGGTAGAGGGGGCCTAGCACAATCACAGCACAAAATACTTTAGCAATTTCCTCTTGAGTACTCTTCTAATAATTATGGTGAATTGGATTATGGAGAGCACGTGTGAAGATCTAAGCCATGCATTTATTGGATCTTCATTAGACGAAGAAAACTCACAAAAGTGTGTTATTTTTGGCAAGAACTTAGTCACATAATTAAGGTAAAACTTATGTTTGCACTATTGTCATTTCATTTGGCACTATCAAAAACTTCTTACCATGCTTGTTGTCCTATATCACAAGGGTAGCCCCAATCCACAGATTATGATATGATTTCTACTCTTGCCAAACAATATATATAGAAAATTACACATAGAAGTCATACTTTCCATGTATGATGTCTTCAAAGTTAACTTTTATTCGGTCACATGTATTCTCTCCCATAGTACATGTACCTATCACATCTCTTCATATCTTGGTTCTCATGCAGATGTAGTTTCTTGTATAACACTATTTTTTCAATCCCTTTCTTAATTCCAATGCTATATCACCATTTTGCTTAGTTGGCACCCTAATTAATGGCCATAAAACCATTTAGTTACTAGATTGGAATTACCCTAAAAGAAAAAATCAATTAGCATTAGAAGGTGAATTTTATTTTTATTTCATTGTAAGGAGGGGTGTCAAGATCGAGGAGTACCCAAACGTTGCACTAGGAAATTGGGTTGGCTACCATAAAGTACCAAGATTAATTGATATATATATAAATAAAGTGTCCATCGACAAGAGGATGCCACATATGATTTGGCCTGATCTGGAAGAGAGAGAAATATGAGAGAAAGGTAACATCTAATAATTAACATACAGTCGGAGAGCATGATATAAGTCTCTTATAGACAATATTTTTGTTGTCATAGGTTTCATCTAATATATATTGCTACATATCATTCAAAGATGCAAATATACGAACTTGTGCATTGCAAGAAGAGGTTCAACTTATTGTTTGGTTACATAGACAATTTGCTGCTTGGGGATTTATTTAGTAATCATCACATCAGGCATTTCCAAATTCCGTACGGAGCCTAGGGCCGCATGCATGCTACTCTAACACGTTAGACGTATGACTAAGAAAGTTTTAAATAAAAGAAAGTTTTAAATAAATACTTTATCAATGATCCGACAGGCCGGCCCATAGACGTAAGTGATAGAATCTATAGTATGAAGGGAACAAAAGAGATGTACTTGTGCGGAAATTAATTAAACTACTAGTATATATAATATAATAAATTTATTCCCAGCACCACACTGGTTTACTCGTGGGCCGCCGACTTTAGATCTTGATCCGTGGGCCCAATACCAATTTATGGGTAACAAAATAAAATCGATATTGTATTAAAATTAATTCAAGTACAGATCTGAGATCTGTTCACGTGGAGCCGGCAAATCAATTAATTCATCTCTAACTCCACAAAGTTCCATGGCTGCGGACCACACGGCACATGAACAAAAAAATATTAATAGCCACGGAAATACTTTGAGGGTATAGCGCAAGTATTCGAAGTCCGACCGGAGAAACTGTGTAGTTCTTGAAATTTCATATATGGTAATTAGTTTAAAATCTTTTTGTTTGTAGCTGCCCCTCCCGAATGATCTTTATAGAAGTTTGGATAGTTCATAGACCAAAGGAGCAGTTGCCTTGCCTCTGTATATACACTGAGTATCGTGTCAGCATGCAGAGCACATCTCGGTTGGTACACCGTATCGTACCCACACACCCGTTTTTTTTTACCCGACGGCGGCACGACCGCACGAGCACACCACGCTTACTTCGGCTAGGCAGCATGACAGGGACGCGGCACCGCCTCGGGAGGCCTCTTGCACGGCCAAGCTGAAGCATGGTGTCATGGCCGAAAGGTCTCCTTCGCTACGGAAACAGTGGCTTTGCCGACTGTCCTAATCTTTGCCGACTGTTAAAGATGGGGCGGTCGGCAAAGAAGTCCTTTGCCGACTGCCAAACAGGGCAGTCGGCAAAGGTACTGTTCGGCAGTCGGCGAAGGCCGGCATTCGGCAAAGCCTGCTTTGCTGACTGCCCGGGAAGAACACAACGCTTGGCAAAGATGGACAGCAAAATTTGGCGGGGTCAAACGGCGTCCGTCGCTGTGATCCTTGCCGACTGCCCCGATGTACGGCAGTCGGCAAAGAGGATATCTTTGCCGACTGCCATGCCGAGCAGTCGGCAGACAGCCACGTGGCCCTGGCTAGGGCCGGGGCCAACCTCCTTTGCCGACTTGGCAAATGCTGCTTCGTTTGGATTTTATATAATTAAAAAACACTTCTACCGCACGTGGATGGTCATATTTCGTGGACAAGACGTTCAAACCTTTGGGTGAGTTTATGGACACGGCCTCAAAATACACTCTCCACCATGAATATCACTTTTTGAATGACTACATTTTATTATTTCATGCACCTGCAGTTCAAATTTGGATTATTCAAAAAAATTCAAGTAAATAAAATAAATGAACGAAATATAGCAAAATATTGTAAAAAGGTCCCAAATTTGAACATGTGCTTGTAAACAATATGCTGGGGCCACAGAAAAAGTTTAGATTCAAAATTTCAAAAAAAATTAAACTTTGCCAATTGCCAAATAAGACACTTGGCAAAGAGGCTCTTTGCCGACTGCCCGGCCTGGCAGTCGGCAAAGATATATAGCATTAAAAAAATCAAACTGAAAAGGCCCACCGGCCCACCCCTAACCCTAACCCCACCCACACAACCCTCAGCTCCCCTCCACCCGACCGCGCCCACCACCCCGCCGCCGCACCCGTAAACCCGACCCCGCCGCCGCCGCCTCCTCCCACCACTGCATCCGCGCCCCACCGCCGTACCCGCGCCGCCCTCGCCGCCCCCGCAGCCTCCTCTCTCCGGTGAGCCCCCACCCCAACCCCCCCGCCTCCGCCACCGCCGCTCCCGCACCCTGCGCCGCGCCGCGCTGCTCGCCCCGCCGCCGCAAGCCACCGCCGCCGCCGCCCCTCCGAAGCGCCGGATCTGGCCCGCTGCCAGCCGCGCGCGCCGCCCGCCCACCAGCCGCCATCGCGTCATCCCTAGCAGGAGAATCAGGAGGGAGGAAGAAGGAAGAAGGAAGAAGAAGAAGGGGAGGAAGGAAGAAGAAGAAGAAGAAAGAGGAGGAGGAAGAAGAAGAAGGAGGAGGAAGGAAGGAGGAGGAAGAGAAAGAAGGGAAGGAAGAAGAAGGAGGAGGAAGAAGGAGAAAGAAAAGGAGGATGAAGAAGAAGAAGGAGAAGGAGGAAGAAGGAGGAGAAGAAAGGAGGAGAAGAAGAGGGAGAAGGGAGGAGAAGGACCTTGATCCGATGACCATCCACGCCGTTCGTTGACGACGTTCGTCCACGCCGTAGTTCCCACCGGTCGCCGGAGAAGAAGGTAAAGCTCCTGGTTGTCGGCCTTTGTGCCGTATGTGTCGTTAACGGCCTTCGTGCCGAGTTTGTTGATGTGTGGCCTTCGTGCCGTATATGTGTTGTCGGCCATCGAGCCGGCTTCTTTCTTGCAGGTTTTGGAAACCTCCCCGTGCAGGGGAGGTTCGGCCGAAATTTTGTATTTATGGTGTTGTTTTTCTTGTTTTGCAGAGCATGTCTTGTCGGAGGGGACCGCGTCGCCTCGCCACTGCCCCGCTAGCCTGTCTCCGCCGCCACCCTAGGTATAAATCACTTCTCTTCCTTACCCTAGGTCGTGTAACCCAGTTAGGCGTCTCCCGTCCGAAAGAGATACAGTCAGAGGTATGCAGATCTCTGCATATCTGCGACCGTATCTGTTTCGGATTGTCCATTTTTTGGACAGCCCGCGAATGCGTAGATGAGTTACCTTCCATGTTCTGCTCCCGTCCGAGTCGAATTTTCGACAGCACCTCTCCGTTGTTCTCTGGATGACGTGGAGCCAACCGAGATAAATTCTAATTCAAGTAAATACTATATTGTTCTTATTGTTACTTTGCAATTATGCTTCATTCATTTTGCATCTCTTTACGAGTACTTATTGATTATTTGTGCTAATTGGTTTAATCTTTGTCTTTGTCATTGCAGGCACAAGGCAAAATGCCGGGCAGATCAAAATGACCGTGACGACACGCAAAGTTGGTCTACGTGCTGACCAGAAGGAGCCGATGGTGGAGGAGACGCCGAGGGTGGAATCGTCGGCGAGGACCGGCTCACGTCGCTCGGCGATGAGGCAGCTGTTTTCCTCGGACGGGCGCGACCAGGACGAGGAGGATGGGCGTGACCAGGATGGGGCCGACCAGGACGAGGAGGACCAGGCCTGGGCCAACCAGAACGGGGGCGACCAGGACGGGGGTGAGGCGACACCAGGGGAGACGACTTCCTCAGGTTCGAGCAAGGTCTACCGGCGCGGGATCACGCGCCTCCCTGTAGTGGCGATCGCGGAAGGCCACCGTCCAGTGATTCGACCCGACGATGACAAGTAAGAAACCGTTTTTGTTTTCACGACTTATTCATATGACATGTTTAAAATTGAACTTCAGACTAACAATTCTTCTTAATGACTTGTGCAGAAGCTGGACGGTTGTGCGCGGGAGCAGTTCACGCCATCCTAATGGCATGATGGGCCTCCTGATTAAGAAGCACTACCCTGGCCTTCTCACCCTCGACAACGGGACCAAGGTGGTGCCCTGGCATTGGCCGGACTTCTACAAAGTCAAGGACGAAAACGAGGTCCCCATTGCGACCAAGATCAAGAGGGAGTTCTGGGTGAGTCTTCATTGCACCTCTTTGTCAATATGACGCATTCGTTGGACGTTCTTAAAATAATGAAATGATACATGATATGTGTATGCAGGAGTGGTTCACGTGCGAGGAGGGGTGCGAGGCCGAGGCATCGGTGAGGCAGGACAAGTTCGCCATGTCGTGACTCAAGGACATGTACCACGAGGCGCACCTCTAGGTCCTCATCGACTACTACGCCAACGTGCTTCACCTGTCACTGAACAAGAAGGAAGCCAGGAATATGACCCTCTTCCCCAAAACCGACATTGCCAAGGAGTTCTACATGCAGGTAAGTAGGAAACATTAATTCTGATTCTTTTCATGAAAAATAAGTAGAACATATTAATTCCGATTCATCTTCTGACATGTCATGCAGTTTCCTGCCGATTGGTGCAAAATACACATGGACTGCTAGGAGGCCATTGTGGACTACTAGAGAAAGCCGAAGTCGTACGAGAACCACAGACAGCAAAGTGGATATGCCCAAGCGAGGACAGGGGCGGCACACCACCAGGGGAGCTGCTCCCTCGTAGGGTTTATGGACGCATGGGTACGCTTCTATCGGTTTATTTATTTATTTATTCAATCTCATTACGTGTAATCAACCTTGTATTTTCCTCGTAGTCCCAGTCGCATGGTGGGCAGATGATCAACGAGTACGAGGGCTATGCCCTGCCTCACAAGGGCAAAGCGACAGATCCGGACAACGTCTATAGCTCGGCGGATGGGCTCGAGGCGTACACCAACCCGAACGCCTACGAGAAGATGGTCCAGTACACTGAGGCGGGTGTCCAGCGCCATGGTTCGTCCTTTGATCCTGCCAGCCAGCCCCTGGACACAGACCTTCTGATGAGGGTGGGAGGAGGGAAGCAGCACGGCCGGTACTATATTGCCCACAACGCAATCGACTCGACCACCGTTCCCACCCTTCGTCAGGTTCGTTGATCCGATAGCACGACCTCCTCTGACGTCCCCATATGACCTCGGCAGCTGAGCCACGCACAGTCATTGGCGGCGGTTCAGGCAACTATAGTTTCATTCGTCGTTCATTGGTTTTTCATATGTACCTTTCCTTTTGTATTGTTTAAACATCAAGGGTGTAACATTGCAGTCCGAGCTGGCCGAGTTGTGGGCTGTGGAGGCGGCCTCACAGGAGACCTATCAGCGGGAGATTGCGGCCCGAGAGGAGGCCCATCAGCGCCATCTTGAGGTTGTCCAGCAGCACCAGCAGCGTTAGATGCAGGATCTTGCCGGCTACTTTCAGAGCTTTCAGATCTCTGGTGTTCCTTTGCCTCCGTTGCCTGTTTCACTTTACGCTCCACCACATCCTTTTGGCCCTATAGGGACTCTGGTAAATATATATGTTTGTCTATTATTTCGGCTTGTGCGTACATCCCACAGGATCTAATGAGATCCATTCTCCTTTGGGCAGGCACAGTCGGCGGGTTCGAACCCAACTCCTCCAGCTGGCCCTTCTCCAGGCCATGAGTGGTCGGTTGGCCCTCCTCCTTCGCCTCCGCAGCACGGGTGGTCTCCGTGGTTAGGTGGCGCAACTCCTCAGCCTGAGCATGATGGGTGGGCACGTGGCGCAACTTCTCAGCGTCAGCAGGACGAGTGGGCAGGTGGCGCTCCTCAGCTTCAGCTCGGGGCCTGGACGTACTCCTGGTAAGGTGGGGGCTCTCCACACTCTCATGGCCATTGGGGAGCCGGGACGTCGTAGGTACCTCTCGTTTAGCTTGTGATGGACTTTATGGTGGATGTTGGACATGGTGAACTTGTTATGTATGTTCGAGTTGGATGTGGATGGACTTGGACATTGGACATGTGATATATATGTGGATTTATACTTTATACGTGGATTTGTGCTATATATAGATATATATATGGTTTTGTGCTTTATATGTGGATTTGTGCTATATATATGTGTGTGTGATATATATGGAAAAATGAAAAAAAAGAAAAAAAATTCTAGCTTTGCCGACTGCCGTGGCAGTCGGCAAAGCTGGGAACCGACTGCAAACGCACCAACTTTGCCGACTGCCGGATGCGGCGGTCGGCAAAGGCTGTCTTTTAAAAAAAATAGATAAAACGTCTTTGCCGACTGCCAGCTTAGGTAGTCGGCAAAGACTTTTTGAAAAAATAAAAAACTACCAAAAAATCTTTGCCGACTGCCAGCTCAGGCAGTCGGTAATGACTTTCTGAAAAAAATAAAAAAATCAGCAAAAAAAACTTTACCGACTACCAAGACAGCAGTCGGCAAAGAAGATGCCACACGACGGCGGCCGCTTCTTTTGCCGACTGCGGCTTTGGCCGTAGGCAAAGTCTTTATCGACTGCCATCCGCTGGCAGTCGGCAAAGCCAGACCTTCTCCGACCAAACCTTTGCTGACTGGCCTTTACCGACTGTCACGTATAAAACAGTCGACATAGACTTCGCCGACTGCTTTACGGCCTTTGGCAGTCGACGACGTTTCCATGGTGCTTGCACGACGAAGCCGAAGCATGGTGTCCCGGCCGACGAAAGCCCCGCGCCGCCTAACTCGTCATGGGTCACCCCGCTACCGAACAAGCAAATCGCTTGCCGCCCGCTTGGTAGGCTTGGCTTGGTTCGGCTCGCCGCATGTCCACATCTAATACAAAGTTCTCAGAGTTGACACTCCGATCTTATTACTATGATATTCAACCAAAAAAATGTTGATCCCGGCCGGTGCAAGCACGTGCATATATATATATATATATATATATATATTGCATATACATACGCCTATGTTTGTAAAAAAAACTATTTAACTTGGTTTCATCACCCACCGTACGTACCCATCGCCTACGCAAATATATATAGACGCACAGCTTGAACTCTATCACAGCACACACGTACAAGTACACGTAACAACACTAGCTTCCAACGACCAACGGAGCGTTGTACACGTACACAGCACGACAGTACGTGTTCTTGCTCCTTCTAGTACATATATGCATCATGCATGTGATCGAGTGTTAACGTACCGACGGTGGACACGCGCTGGCTAGCGCTACTACTGATCTGTGATCGATCTGATCTGATCTGATAGAGTGCAGTAGCACGACATAACATACGAGTTAAGTAGATGGGACAAATAATTAAAGGACCGTCGATCTTATTCTCAAGCTAAGCAACCGCCTGATGGCGCCTTCTCTTGACCGTTGCCATGAAGCCATTCTTCATGTGAAGTATGATGGACAGCTTGGGCTCCACGACGTGCCCCGGCACCGCCTCCACGTCGAAGTTGCTGACCACGGAGGCCGCCGCCGCCTTGAGCTGCACGAACGCCATGTCCTTGCCGAGGCAGGTCCTCGGCCCCGAGTTGAAGGACATGAACTTGTACGACGGCACGTACCGCACCCTGCCGTCCTCCGCGATCCACCGCTCCGGCCTGAACTCCCGGCAGTCGCTGCCCCACACGTGCTCCATCCTCCCCATCGCGTACAGCCACACCAGGATCTTATCCCCGCGCCGCACCTCGTGCCCGCTCGGCAGCACGTCGGCACCCGCCGCCTCCTTGAGCTCCTGCGGCACCGGCGGGTACAGCCTCAGCGACTCGCACAGCGCCGCGTGCAGGTACGTCAGCCGGCTCAGCTCGTCCGGGTCGTCCAAGGTCATCATGCCGCCGCCGCTGCCGTCCGCGTCAGCGGTGGTGCTCTTGCTCTTGACGGACTCCAGCTCCTGCCGTATCTTGGCCACCACTCGCGGGTTCCGCGTCAGGTGGTAGAAGAACCATGACAGCGCCGAGCCCGTCGTGTCGCGGCCGGCCAGCATCAGGTTGATGGTGGTGTCGCGCAGGAACGCGTCCACCGCGGTGTCCTCGTCGTCGTCGTTGATGTAGGACGACAGCAGGTCCGCCGAGTCCCTGATGCCGTGCCTCGCCTTCTCGGCGCGCCGCTTGGCGATCGTGTCGGCGACGAACTGGTCGATGGTGCGCCACGCCTCCGCCATCTTGCGCTCGTGCCCGATCCGCAGCCTCCTCGCCAGCTTCCACCACGTCATCGGGACGACGTGGCGGAGGAGGAGCACGTTCATGGCGTCGTCCATGGCGTGCGCGAACGGCACCTCGGGAAGGCCGACGGACAGGCACCCGGGGTCGACGCCGAACACCAGCGTCGTTGTGGTGTCGAACGTCAGCCGGAGGAACACATCCTGGAGGTCGAACGCCTCCCCGGTGGCAGCGAAGTGGGAGAGCAGCGGGAGCAGCGCGGTGTCCACCTTGGCGCGGCTGTACCGGGACACGAAGGACCGGAACGGGGCGCTGGACATGAGCAGCTGCGCCTTGGCGCGCTGGCGACGCCACGACTCGCCGTCGGCGGTGAAGATGCCGCCGCCGAGGATGTCGAAGATCTCCTCGAACTCGGGGCCCTTGGGGTAGTTGGCGAAGTTGGAGGTGAAGACGTGGCGGACGTTGGCGGGGTCGGCTGTGACGAAGAACTGCATGCCGGAGCGCGGCGGGCCGGTGAAGGGGAAGTTGAGGGGGCTGGCGACCACGAGGGAGGTGATCCACTCGTGGAGGTGGTGGAGGTTGCCGAGGAGCGCCGGGAGCATGCCCACCAATGGCCAGTCCAGTGGGATAACAGGGTTCTTCCGCTTGGATCTGATGTGGAAGTAGTAGAACACCACGAAGCAGAGGAAGGAGAGGCAGAGCTCCAGGAAGGAGACCCACTGCGGCGCCATTGGTTGCCTTTTTCTTGCCTATGCTATGCTGCTGCAGAAGTCAGAACAATAGAGGAGAACTGAACTGCCAATGGCTATGGGGATCGATCATGCGGAAGTATGCAAAAGGCTTCTAATACCAGCGAAGATGAGGTCAGAAATAGCCCAGTAGTGAGGACTGGATATTGTGGACTTACTTAATAACTCCAGTTGGTTGCTTTCTCAGTGTGTCACCACCTTCACTTCCCTTTCTACGGAGCTTTCCTTCGATCCCAAAAGAATTTA
Source organism: Bothriochloa decipiens (assembly GCA_023333625.1). Taxonomy (NCBI): domain Eukaryota; kingdom Viridiplantae; phylum Streptophyta; class Magnoliopsida; order Poales; family Poaceae; genus Bothriochloa; species Bothriochloa decipiens. Next base: position 4,640,181 of record CM041629.1, read on the forward strand.
ATTCTCTTCTTTTAAGAGTCAAATGATTTGTCAAGGCGCTAACAAATATGTATTGAAACTGAATATTGTTACATTGATCTACTAACCGTTAAGCCCCACGGCTTAATGGGCCCTTGATTCGCGCCCTGATCGGGGACGTCTAGCCAATCTATGGCTGGAGGGCCCCTGTCACGCTGCTCTATATAAAGAGAGTGGGGCCGACGACTCTCTATACGAGGTTCATCATGAGCCGCAAACCCCACCGACAAACCTTAATCACCTGATCTAGTGAGAGGCTCTTACGCTGCCGGCGTAACCGTCGCCACTGCAATGTGCCACTGGTCTTCACTGCGCCGATCTCCCCTTCACCGAACATTACTGCCCGTGTGCAGAGTTTCACCACCAAACCTGAGATTGCCGGATCGAGCGCCAACTCGGCGGCTACTCCCAGCACTGGTCAGCAACCCAGGCACCCACTCACTCCTCTTACTCCTTCTCTATGTGTTGCATGTTCACCATCCATATGTTGCATCTCGTATACATTCCGTTTACCCACTAGATCTGCTACTAGTGATCCTATGGATCTAATAAATATGTATTTTGCATCATCGCTAGATATAATTTCTAACTCGTATAAGTATGAACTAGAGTCACATATAAAATACAAAAGGAAACTATCTACTGTCTAAGTAGTTAGAGGAGGTGGGCCGAAACAAAATTTTGCATTAATATAGACCGTAGGTATAGATATAGATAGATATAAATATATAGATATTATAAAATAATAATGAATGGAGATAATTTTTTTGGGGAATCAACAAGAAAGAGCGTTAGGCTATGAAACCCAAAATAAGCCACCAAAAAAGAACAAAGAAGGGTAAAGAGAAAAATATTGAACAAAATGCCTACTAACAACATGTTGTTTATCCACAAACTTGAGTAGATTCAGCTATATCAAAATAAATGCAACAAAAAAAATTCAAATTCATTGAAAGATACAAAGAAATCAAGAAGACTTTCTCATTATTATTATTTCATTCTATGCTTTTTTTTGTGAAAACATGTATGTAGTTGTTGACTCAGCATCTTCCGCTTGCTTCAAGTGTTCAACATTTTGTATAAAGAGAGATGTGACATTTTATCCAACAATTTTCTAAGATTTTCATTATTCATCATTTTTCTAGATCGTTTACTTCTTTCTATGACTAGTGCTAGTTTGATCACAGTGCTAGTTTGATCTAGCATGGACGACGTTTGCCAGCAACACGGCCCGCCGGCAAGGCTCTCGTCAGTCGTCACGCTAGCAAAAGCCAGAAATCACTGAAATGCAAGCATTTGTTGCATAGATTGGAAACGTGGCGGGAAATTGTACGTGCTTGGTGCTTGTTTATCAATAGCAACTCGATCTAGGACCACAACGGCCGGTTGGTGTTACTGCATGCATGTGAATGCGATGACGAAAACATGATAAGATGATCAATAATCATGGACGCTACCGATCGAGATGAGCCACTCGATCGATCAAAGAACTGATAAGAATGTACAGAATTGGTTGTCCCGTCTTTTCGACATCCCTTTCTCAATTTATTTGGAAGCAAGCTAGCGAGCTACTGTAGTCACCATTGTCCATTCTGGAGAGAGCGTGCGTACACGTACGTACGTGATCTGATCCCCCGGTCGCCACATGACGCTACTGACGTGGCGTCTTATGGGTCGTTCAAACATATGCGGCCGCGTCCGTCGGTCTGTATTGGTTTGTTTCCTACACCAATCAAGAACATTAATTATTGCGTGTATTGATGTTTAATTTGGATATTATTAAGCACACCTCAAGCATCTTTCTACGTATTATTTTAATTTGTACGTACTACATCACCAAAAACTCCAATGCATGTGTTGTGCATGATACAATGCATTAGAACTGGTCCCACACTATATATATATATATATATATATATATATATAATGACTGGCTCGAATGCCAGCACCTCAATCGTGCGGGCTCGTGGTGATGCAAAAATGTTGGCACACATACTGTGGGTGTAGAAACAACCATGTTGGCACATGTTTACCGCGTGTAAACAAAACGGTACAGTATACCTTTTGGAAGAACCAGCTGGTTCACATGCATGGATGGTCTCTCCATCTTTATGGGACCCGCCGGCCCCGGACGAAACCACGATAGAATCTGTAAGATGCACAATGATCTCATGGGCTTTTGCTGCAGAGCAGTGATTATAATGTTGCCGTGTTGCGAGCCCATTCTCTGTGCATGCTATCTATCAGTCGATCTCTGATAGGCCAGCTAGCCCACTGCCTGAAACACGTTTGCGTGGCACTGGCACCGTGTTTCGGTACGGTGTCCATGCCTGGTGCATAATTACGCACAGTGGTAAATTCACTGCTAGCTAGCTGTTTGTCGTACGTTCGGAGCCATTATGCATTGCCCGACCTCTTGGAGGTTGGGGAAGAAGGGACTAGCTAGCCCTTTGTGTGCTTCACAAATCACACGTACTCGTAGCACCCATACCGTTAGTCCACGGACCTCCCCAGTTTTTCAGGACACGCACGAGACATGATGAGATCGTCTGCCTATGTATATCCTGGATGGAAGGCTAGAACGCGACGCTATATATCCCGATCGATACGGTTATATAGGGACCAGTGTGCATGAGCTGTGACTTGTGAATAGTCCTATCGTATTACTTGTAAATCGTTTGTATCAGTAGAAATTAAAGTACGTAATATATAGCGCATCCAAGCTGCAGGGCCTAGCATGCATTATTATGCCAGACCGGGTGTGAAGAAACGATGAGCTAGATGTGTCACCAAACTGAGAAAAATGGACGAATTAATTGCGGCACCACATTTCAGTCCGCCGATGCAAAATCTCTGATTTTGGTAGCTCGCTGATGGACGTTATATATCTTTATTTTTGTTCTCCATGCACGTGATCCATGATGCATGGAAGGCTACGTTCTATCTAACCTTGTGTGATCTCTTGCTAGCTTAGTAGCTACCACATCCGTCGTCGGCCCTTGTCCGGGATAGAGTACGTTCGAGAAACTTTCTTGAAATGAAAGTTTAATTTTTTTAAAGAAAAAAATCGCCTTATGTTATTGAGCTCTTGCATTTGGATTGGATGTTATAGTCAGATTAATTTGGTGGCGATGTTTATCAGCACATGCTCCCTCTCCAGTTTTTCTACTCCAACAAATATGGATTAAGATGAATATATGTGCGTCCAGACAGGACCTAGACTTACGACTCTAGGGGTGTCTTGTGTTCAGCGAAGTATCCGTCAATTGTAGCGGTTTGATTGGCAAATAGCTTGTGCATCTCCTACAGCAGCAAGGTTGGGGATGAGATCGTAGTTTTTAGACTTACGGACAGCTGCTGGACTCCTTACAAGCTGCCGGACACACGCAGGCGAGGCCTCACTTGGATTGGGCCCATTCTGGTTTAGAGTTTAGCGACCAAAAGTAGTTTTTTTCTTATATAGGAGTGTGTGTACACGTCCGTTTGAATTTTTCTGTAGTTCTCCTCATTAAAAAAAGGGAAACGCTAAATTCCAGTCGCCTCGAATTGTATGCTACTTCCAGGCGATGGAAGGTGACTGTTCAATCTTCATCCAACGCCTCATATCTTCTTCTTTCTCCAGCTTTGTGTGGTCATGAGTGAAAACCTGTGTCTATGCTAGAACTCAGGCGATTGAATTTTAGGAAGTGTTTTAAAAAAAATGAACTTTTGTAGTTTCTCATAAAAAATCTGTACTGTGTTTTTATAAAACAAAAAATGGAAGAAATGCTTGCATAGTTGCATATGGGAACTTTCGGCGAAGTATACGGGTACAACAATCACGTTAGGATCAAGATGCCCAAGAGGGGGGGTGAATTGGGCTAATTCTAAAATTTCTTGCGGAATTAAAACCTATTAGCCCATTTCACCCTATGTGCCTATGTGTGTTCCTAAGGATTCTACCGAGAAAAGTTTTGCACCCTAGTTCCAATCCTAATCTAGCATGGCAATTCTAAGAATGTAAATTGCGAAAATGTAAATGCTAGAAAGTAAATGCGAAAAGTAAAGGGGCAAGGAACACGGCGATGTTTTCCCGAGGTATCGGAGAGTCGCCACTCTCCACTAGTCCTCGTTGGAGCACCCGCGCAAGGGTATAGCTCCCCCTTGATCCGCGCAAGGACCAAGTGCTCTCTTCGGGCTGATTCTTTGACACTCCGTCGCGGTGAATCGCCGGAACCGCTCACAACTTGAGTTGGGTCATCCACAAGCTTCGCCGGATGATCATCAAACTTCCAATTACCACCAAGCCGTCTAGGTGATGGCGATCACCAAGAGTAATAAGCACAAGCTCTCACTTGACCTCGCAAAGCCTAATGAGACGATGGATGCACACTTGCTACTCTTGAATCACTAATGAGTGCTAATCAATGGATTCTCAAATCACTAGCACCTCACTAGGGCTCTTGCTCTCTTTTGACACTAAAGAGGTTGTTCAGCTGAAGAAAATAGGCAAGACAACTGGTATGGAGGGGTAGGAGATGTATTTATAGCCCCACGGGCCAAATCCAACCGTTACCTTCCAAACCACGATTTTTGGGGTCACCGGACGCGTCCGGTCTATTCAATCTTTCAAATACGCGAACGAACTCAGCTAGCCGTTACGTACCCACCGAACGCGTCCGGTGTTTCGGTCTGAAAACATAGCTTCTGGACAGCGTCTGGTGTAGCACCGGACGCGTCCGGGCCGACGTCCGGTCCGTTATCATTTTCGGCGTTGCACCAGACGCGTCTGGTGCTTACCACCGGACTCACTGTCCCAGCATCCGGTGCGTTCAAACACTCTGCTGCACACGCAAATGAATAGACCGAACGCGTCCGGTCCTATTCGGTCCAGCGTCCGGTGCAGCTAAAACAACCGTTCCACTTCGAATTCGACGATCTTTGTGAACGGCTTTAACTCCAACGTACCTTAGGGCCTTTTTGTAGTTACCTAGTGCTAAGTTTCACAAGTGTGCATCACACCTAAACCATTAGACTTATCTAGGTCAAGCTACCCGTTTGCACCCCCCCTTAATAGTACGGCCAAAGGAAAAACAAAGTCCTAACGACTAATCCGACGTCACCCAACACCATGGACGATCGGAACTAACCATTCTTGACCTTGTCGTCCATCCTTTGAAAACCGAAACGATTTCCATCGTCAAGGGAGCATGAAACCCGTATTGCTCACGGTATCCATCACCATAACCTAACTTACCAATGTTTCTGCAAAACACACGTTAGTTATGGTAAATATTGTCATCAATCATCGAAACCACATTAAGGGGCCTAGATGCTTTCAACTATGATGGAAACAACAAATATATACAATGAGGACATGAGACCTTCGGATACGACTATTGATTATAAGGTGATGTCATTCCTATATTTGTATAGTGACTTTGGATATAATTCACTTGGTTCCACATGTCCGTGTCATTATTTAATTATAGATACAAATGTGTCTCAAAATGCAAGTTCAACAAAGTTCAACTTTCGGTTCGTCGGCAGCCTGATGATGCTTTATTGGAAAGGCCATAACTCATCCATCCGGAGTGCAATCGAGGTCAATGAGCACTTGGTATAGGCTTTCAAATAGATATGGTCCCATATCAATATCACGTCAGCAAAGTCTACTAATCATCAAAATATTCTGTTGCTATTTCTGTCAGAAGCTACGTCGTCGTCATGGGCTTGTTTTTCATCCTTGGGACCCTGGACCAAGTGGAAGCATGACCCAAGTAGATGGAGAACTCACCAAGAAAGCCCTTGGACGTCCTCCACCCTGGCCACCTCTTTTGGAGGCCAGCAAGGGCGTCTAAGACAAGACGGAGGCCCAGCCCAATTCGAGTTCGAGTCTGCTTCGGCCTCCAGGACCAGCACAGATTAAAACGGAAGCCCAGGACGCATACGGACTCCGTTTTCGACGTTCTACCCATGGTTGGAAAGATAATTTCATAAGAAAACCAATGACATTAGTTTGAGGTCCAAATTCCTTTTGAGTCATCGGGAAACATCGAAACAAGCCAGCGTCCAGAATCTGTTCCAGTGCTGCACCACAGTTTTTGGTCCGTTTGGTCGTGTATCGTGTTTGAGCCCGTTAGGGGGCGCATCCAGGGGGTGTGACGACCCTTAGGCATTATATTCAGTAGCCGCCGCCCTCATTAGGGTTTGGGATTTTGCTTTAGATCAATCTATTATTGAACAGTCGTCGTTATCGGTTTGTGAAACCCCACATTCGTGTGCTTAATCATATATCCGCAATTGTCACTTCAATCTTAGTTGCATTTTATCTTGTTCTTGCTTGTGTTCTTCGATTCGCAGCAGGGATTAGCCTTCTTGGCGAGGTCAACCGGATTGTGACACGGTTGATAACCAGAGGAGAAGTGGTGCTAAGGTTGCAGGGTTTAGGTCTTTGTGATCTGAAGCCGGATCGGTGTGTCTCTCTCCGACCAAATCGATAGTTATCTTGAACTGACGGAAGATCGGGAAAATCAGTTCTCATCAATATAGATAATAACAACAATCTAGATTCACACATATATGCTGTAGTGTGTGTACATATATGGCAGACCATTATTAAGACACATAAGACATATGACACGGCCAGATCCTACCTAATGGACCTACTAGATTGATCTGGAATCTTCAACAGTTGTTTCCATTTTGCTCGTCCACAACCATATACTAGAAGGATGGCGCCTTCCCCCAGCCGCCTCCGCTCTCCCCCACCCAGCCCATCGGCCGCCACTCCGGCGTCGCCGGCCACCTCCACCACCACGGTGTGAGCAGGTAAGTGCGCCCCCTCCACCCCCTCTCCCCCGACGCCAAGCCCTTCTACCCAGCGCCAGGTCCGCGAGCGTGGCAAGGTGGAGCGCCGGGAGATGGACTCAGACTTCAACTCGGTCTACTACTCATCAGAGCCCTCCACCTTGATGCCACCTCCTCGTACCTGGATGCCGCTCGACAGGGTCTGGACGCATACGCTACGACGGATCTGGGGGGCACGGATTGACAGCCAAGGCCCAGGGGAGACCGCGGCCAAGGCGAGTCACCGTGTCCCCACCAAGACCCAGAGTCGGCGACGACGCCGGCTCAGGGCCGCCGCGCGACACAAGATGGCGGCAGCGGTTGCCGCGAGGCGCATTCCGACCACCGGGTGCGTTGGCCCGTACGCCGCAAGATGGGTCCCCGTGCATCAGCGCCTCCGGCCGCAGCGAAGGGCGTCCACACTAGACATCGACGGGTGACAGGAGGTACTCCACCACGACACGGGCCATCCGCCAGCCAGGAGGTCCCCGGAGTGGCAGGCTCTGGGCCGTCGTATCCCACTGGAGCTTGATGGACGATGCCTCAACTGCTTATCATCCAAGCACTGGGAGGCCACCTGCCACCTCCCACACCGGTGCATTCACTGCCGTAACCTCAACCACCTCTCGAAGGACCGCAAGAAGCCACGAGCTTTGGCGGCGACCGGTGAAGGGCCCTCCAGTCAGTGCTTCATCCGGGCACGACACGATGGCTCTTCGACGCCGCAAGAATCGGTAGCGGCCGGTGAGACGCCGCCCTATGAGATGCCACGGCACCTGCGCGAGTCTTCCGACGACATCGCCCACGACCTCCTCGACGATGCATCGCCTGGTCACCCGGTGATGCGACCACGGGAGGCCACCTGCTACATTCAGAGAGATGCGGATATCAACGCCGCCGAGGAGGCCCTGCACCTTGCTTTGGTCGCTCAGGCTAGCGAGGCGGTGACCTGCCGTAGCTCCACCTCTAAGGTCCTGTTGGCCATCATCGCCGCAACTGGCATCGCCCAGAACGACGTGCGAGTCAAGAAGTTCTACTCGGAGCAATTCATCATCCTCTGCACCACGACCGCAGTCAAGGATGCGATCCTCGCCCAGTCCCCTATCCCGTTCGGGGCGACACCGCTTGTCCTCCTGCCTTGGACATGGGTTGCTCACACGACCATCTCGACGCTCACGTACAAGCTCACCATTGAGCTCGAAGGACTGCCACCTCAAGCTTGGAGGGAGACGACGACAGCCAAACTGCTGGCGCCATACTGCTGGATCCAGTGCGTGGAGTCAATCACGGCTGCCACTGATGACCTGTCGGTATTCTGCCTCATGATGTGGTCTGCCATCCCAGCCAGCCTCCCCAAGGTCATCTGGATGGGCGTGGTGGACCAGAGACCATGCTTGCCAACATCGGCAGATTCTGCTTCAGGGGCACTCAACCGTTCTTGTGGAAAAAGGACGTCCTACGGTACAAGGTCATTGTTCATCTGTGATGCGTCCATGATTATTCGCCTAAGCCTGATCCAAGGATGATTCTTCCTTGTCCGATGAGTTCGTCGACGGGGGACACAACTGCAAGCAGCGTCTAGCATGAAAGTGCATCCCTTCCCTTGCTGGCGCGGCGTGCCGTACGACGCACCACTGCCGGGTTTCGGCGGATCAAGGCAGTAGCACAAGACCCACCAGGCAGCGCCTCAGCCGTAGCGACGTGTCCCGGCCATGGAACGAGTGGGTCCCAACGCCAAGGAACGGGTGTCCACTCGGCTGCGCATTGGGGCCCAACAACGGTCACCGAGGGAAGCGGACCGGACCAGGGGAGCAATCGGGAAGATATCGGCCAATCAGCACCACATGATTGATCGGCAACAACTGTGGCCCTGCTTCAGTCAACAGAGGAAAAGCACGAAGAACTCCTGCCACGTCCAGCGCCTGCACCAAGTCTGGCGGCCAAAGAAGACTACATGCCAAACCGATGCAACAGAAATGTTGCAATCAAACATCACCGTGCAGCCTGGCGATGGTCCGGGCAGTGAGAATTCGAATTATCTGGAGCCAAACATCGCGGCTGATCCTTGTCAACACTCAGCGGAGCAAGGCAAAGTACTTCAGCAATCGGTCATAGAGGCAGAGGCGACTCCGGACTCTGCAACAGTTTCCCAGCCTCCAACGGCTGAATTATCGCCACCAGGCCTAGACAAGGACAAGGACAACACATCTCCAACACCTTTGCTAGTGTCGATCACAGAGACAATGGATGGCACCGTGCTCCCGGAGCATCCAAGCCACACCACGGGCAGCAAGACGTCGTTGCATGCATGTCCAACCTGGGCGGCGACGCGTGTCTATCTCCAGAACCTGCCACTCCGCAAGAGGAAAGGGTTCCTGTTGGGCCACTGGCTGGGGCAAATTTGGTCTCCCAACAAACAGCGCAAGAGGCCACGCCAGCCCAGGCAGAGGCACAGGGCATCGATGATGAGGCGCCACTGCTGGCGACCTTGGTACACTCGGCAACTAAAACACCCCCACCGCCGCAAGACTGCGCCTCGGCCAAACTTAGGTTCCACCTATTCACTGGCAAAGTCAAGAAGCAGAGGGCGCCGGGCATCCTCAAACGGCCATCGCCGCCCAAGCAGCCATCATCCAGAAGACCGCTCCGCAGCAGAAGAATCATGGCGCAAAGCTACTCCCACATCCCGACATGGTGAGTATCTTGTGTTCAAGCGGATGGGTCATGCCACGTCGTCGACGGTGGCTGCTGCCTCATCCAAATTTGAGGCATTGTTTGGGGATAGACCTGAAGACGAAGAAGCACTCAGAGAGCTCTTCCCAGATGAGTGCGTCATCAGGAGCCGCAAGCGGCAGCGCCGCGCATTCCACACGCGCGCCTAGGCACGAATGCCTACTGGGAGTCTCGTCTCCATGAATAACATAGTCATTGTATGCTGGAACGTCCGCAGGCTAAACTCAAGAGCCTGCCGAGACAATGTTCGAACGATGGTGACCGAGACACGAGCTCACATCGTCTGCCTCGCCGAGTCTAAACGACAATCTATTGATCCATGGCTGATTGCCGGTACACTCAGAATGAACTATATTGACTATGCTTTTGTTCCCGCAGGGAACACCAGGGGCAGAAGCATCGTTGCAGCATGCTCACCAGACGTCTCCTTGTGGCACCCGCTAATTGGGTGCTACTCAGCCATGGTGCAGGTTATCATGAACGGCGAGGAGCCGTGGTGGTTGATCGTGGTGTACGGGCCACAGCCAGAGGCCGAGAAGACCATGTTCCTAGAAGAGCTCGAGGCAATTCGGGATCAATGTGCTGGCTCGTGGGTGCTCATAGGAGATTTCAACTTGATCCTGGATGAGGCCTACAAGAGCAATGCCAGAATCAACCGTCGCATCATGCGTCGATTCAGAGAGATGGTGGCCACTCTACAATTGCTTGACATTGACTTGCACGGCCAACGGTATAATTGGAGCAATGAGCACTAGGAGCCCATGCTAGTGAGGCTACACCACGTCTTAGCGTCTCTTGAGTGGGAAGATCACTTCCCGGCATGCCATCTGCAAGCGCTGTCTTTGGATGCATCAGACCACTCGCTGATCTTGCTACAAACTCGCCTCACCGCCAATCCAAAGTCGAGATTCCATTTTGAGGTTTTCTAGCCAAAATTCGAAGGATATATGGAGATGATGCAGTGAGGATGGTTCTGTTCGAGTGTCCATCACTGACCCAATCCTACGGCTCGACTGCCTCTTTAAGAACTTGGCACGGGAGCTAAGAAGTTGGGCAGCGAGAAGGATTGTCCATGTACGGGAATAGTTGCTCATGGCACAGGCTATAATCTTGAAGCTTGATTAGCTATCTGAGGTGCGTCTGCTAATAGAGTCGAAGCGAAAGCTACGCGCCGATTTCAAGCACAAGTGCCTGGGTCTGTCATCTCTTGAGCGCACCATTGCACACAGCGTTCCAGAGTGCAGTATTTGGCTGACGGGGATGCCAATACCAAGTATTTCCACCTGCTTGCAAGGGGCCGGAAAAGGAAAAGTTTTATCACCCGGCTCAGAGCTCGTGGGGAGTTCACTTCAGTCCATGATGACATGGCCCAAGCACTCCATGATCACTTCTTAGGCATGTTCGAGGTATCCGATCAACTAAACAGTGAGATTGACTTGCAGGCGCTGGGCATCAATGCCAGGGACCTTACGGAGCTTGAACAACCAGTGTACGAGGAGGAGGTTTGGGTGGCCATTCAAGCAATGCTGCCAGACCACGCACCGGGACCCGATGGCTTCACGGCCACCTTCTACAAGTCCACATGGTCAGTTATCAAAGCCGACATCATCGCGGGTCTCAATGCGGCAATGTTTGGAGATAGCAGGGCATTCGACAAACTCAATAGCGCACTGATTGTGCTGCTACCAAAGAGCACCGACGCGGTCGAACCTAGTCAATTCCGGCCAATCACCATGGTGCATAGTTTCGCCAAGCTTCTCTCCAAGATTTTGGCTCAGCGCCTCGCACCCAGGATGCAGGACCTGATCACGCCGAACCAGAACGCATTCATCCGAGGGTGGTCTATACACGACAATTATAAATACATTCAGTGTGCGTCAGTGTTGATTTGCAAGCGGAAGATTCCAAAGATCTTGCTCAAATTGGATGTGGCCAAGGCCTTAGACACCATTGAATGGACATTCTTGCTGGACGTCCTACAGTTCATAGGCTTCGGTCTGTGTTGGCGTCATTGGATCACCACCATGCTCACCACAGTGACCTCGTGGATACTGTTGAATGGACAGCCTGGACACAGAATTGCTCACTATCGAGGGGTCAGGCAGGGAGATTCACTCTCATCGCTACTGTTTATCATAGCCATGGAAGTTCTCGGTAGTTTGTTCATGTCAGCCCGTGAACATGGAGTGCATCGGAGCATGCACAGGGAAGGCATCTGTAGCATCTATGCAGATGATGTCATCCTGTTCGCTCATCTAGATGTCAATGAGGCAACTGCAATCAAGGAGATCATGTAGCTATTTGCGAAAGCTTCCGGCCTAAGAACCAACATGGACAAGTGCTCAATCGCCAATGTCTATGGCGCGGACGATAACATGATTCAACTTCAGTAGTTGTTCGAATGCCAGATCGCTCCATTCCCAATCAGGTACCTCGGTCTTCTGCTAAGCACAAACAAGGTACCTAGAGAGCGCATCCGGAGGACAGTGGATGCAGTTGCGAGGCGCCTTCCCCCTTGCCATGGACCGCTAATGACGAAGAGCGGCAGACAAGTGTGGGTGAAGTCTGTCCTTGCGGCAATTCTAGTGTACGCAATGATCGCGGATGGCCTACCGCCATGGGCAAGGGAGAAGATTGACTCCATTTGCAGACGGTTCTTGTGGACAAGAAAGAATGAGGATGCGAGAGGAAAGTGTATGGTGGTGTGGGAGACGTGCACAAGGCCAAAGGAACTAGGTGGGCTCGGCATCCCCGATCTCAAGCTGGTGGCCACGGCCTATGAGACCAAGCGGCTCTGGCTCCAGAAAACCGACAGTGATAGGGCTTGGGCGACGCTACCGCTGCGGCAATCCGGGGAGGCCATGACATTCTTCAGAGCGTCCACCTACACGATCATCGGCAACGGCAAAAACACTCTATTTTGGCTTGACAGCTGGGTGAACGGCGTGTCTATCAGAACAATGATGCCGACACTCTTATAGTTTCGTACAGCGGCGAGCTGTCGAGAGGCTAACGGTGGCCGAGGGACTCCACAACAGAAGCTGGGTGAGGTCAATCTCTGGCGGTGTCACGTCACCTGCTGCAGCTGAATACTTGGACGTCTGGCATGCCATAAGTGGCACCGTGCTGACTACAGAGCTAGACCGACTAGTGTGGCGATGGGCCTCCGATGGGGGGTTCTTGGTGCGGTCGGCATACATGGCACTTCACCAAGGTTCACATCCCATCCCGGGATGCGTACAAGTTTGGGAGCTGTGGGCACCTTTGAAGGTGAAGATGTTTCTATGGCTTGCCATCCGGCAGAGACAATGGACGACGGACCAGCGACGACGGCACGGCCTCGACGCATATGACAAGTGCCATCTCTGCGACCAACTTCTAGAGACAATTGATCATGTCATTGTCGAGTGTCCATTCACCAGTCAAATTTGGGTGGACACAATGTTGCTACTCGGAGGAAATGTCCAACACCCTACAGGCTCCATCGTGGATTGGATGCAGACTTAGAGATCGGTGTGGCCGGCGCAGTTCGCAAAGGGCGCGGACTCACTTCTAGCCCTGATTGCGTGGGAGGTTTGGAAAGAACGGAACGCCCGCTGCTTCCGTGGTGCAGCAACGCAACTTCTAGCAATAGAGATGAGCATCAGGCGTCAAGCGGATCTCTAGGTCCAAGCGGGTGCCAAGCACCTAGGTTGCCTAATTGCGCGAGTAATAAACTAAGGATCAGTAGGCTAAGGGTGGGAGCTTTCTTGATTATCATGTAAATACCCAGCTGTAACAAAACCGTTCACCCCTCTTAACACGAAAACGCACAAGTCTTTTGCGTGATTAAAAAAACATGACACGGCCACATTATGCAAACCATGCAGTGCTCACATTTTACTCTATCATATATGGTCACATGGGTATTTCTCAAAAAAAAATATGATCATATGGGTGAGACGCGTCGTGTGTTCAGTCAGGAGCCCGCGACGTCCCTTCTCCTAACATTGACGGCAAGTCCATTCTTGATATGAAGCATGATGGACAGCTTGGGCTCTACGACGTGGCCCGGCACCACCTCGACGGAGAAGTTCCACAGCACGGCCGCCACCACGGTCTTCATCTGCACGAACGCCATTTCCTTGCCGAGGCACGTCCGTGGCCTGGCGTTGAAGGCGAAGAACCTGTAGGACGGCTCGTACCGCAGCTTCCCGTCCACGTCGCTCCGGCCGGAACTCCATGCAGTCGTTGCCCCACACGTCCTCCATCCTGCCCATGTAGTAGGTTAGCACGATCACCTTGTCGCCTGCCTTCAACTCCTGCCCGCTCGGCAGCACGTCGGCGGTGGCGGCAGTCTTGTGCTCGAACGGGACGGATGGGTACAGCCTTAGGCACTCGTAGAGGGCAGCGTGCAGGTACACCAGGCTGTTGAGCTCGGTCGCGTCGAAGGTAACCATGGCGTCGGCAGCGTCCTCATCTCGCGAAGCAATGGTGCCGGAGAGTTCGTCAAGGGAGCTTCTGCTCGACCCGCGGGTTCTTGGACACGAGGTAGAAGAACCAAGACAGCGCCACGCCCACGGAGTCGCGGCCGGCGACCAGGAAGTTCACCGCCGTGTCACGTATGATCTCGTCCGTGATGTCGTCGTCGCAGAGCAAGGATGACAACATGTCGTCGGCGGAGTCAGTAGCACCTTGGTCCGCCCGATGTCGCGCAATCGTCTCGTCGACGAAGCTGTCGATCGTCCGCCGAGCATGAACGGCCATCTTCCGCTCCGGCCCAAGTTTCAACCATCTCATCAGCTTCCAGCACGGCATGGGGATGATGTGCCGGAACCAGAACGTCTCCAACGCGACGTCCATGGCGCATCAAAGGAATCATGGGCAGCCCGGTCCCGGTTGCGAGGCACCCGGCGGTGTCGACGCCGAAGACGAGAGCGCATACCATGTTGAACGTAAGCCTCAGGAACACGTCCTGCAGATCGCACGGCGTCGCTTCGTCCGCCGCGTGGGCGAGGAATGGAAGGAGGCTCTTCTCCACCTTGTCGCGGCTGCACCGTGCGACCAAGGCGCGGAAGCGTGGGCCGGCGAAGAGCATCTCGGCTTTCGCCCGCTGGTGCCGCCATGACTCCCCGTCGGCGTTGAAGATACTGCCGCCGAACACGTCGAAGATCTCGACGAACTCGTGTCCTTTAGCATAGTTGGCGAAGTTGGACGTGAAGATGTGCCGGACGTTGGATGGATCACAGGTGGCGAAGTACCGGTGGCCGGGGACTCCATTGAATTCGAAGTTGCAGCCCTCGCCGGCGAGGAGGGCAGTGACCCAGTCGTGGAAGTGGTGGATGTTGGCGGCCAGGCCGGGGAGCTGCCCCAATATTGGCCATTTGATCGGAACCAAAGGGCTCGTTTTCTTACATGAGAAAGCAGAGAATAGAGAACAACTCTATGAGCAGCAACACCAGATCCATGTTTGGGTGGCGAGAGAAGGAGCAAATGTCACCCTGTGCAGCATGGCTATTCATACTGCATATGTAGCTGCACTCTGGGTTTTTTTTTCCGTGTTATAAATATTCATTAAAAACATGTAATAAAAATATAAAAAAGTTCGTCGTGTCGCACTCTGGGAGTCGGCGTGCCGGTGATGGGCAACCGTTAGCGCGAAGCGCTCTGATCTGAGTATGACGCAGCACGCAAGCGCTCTGATCTTTTTCCGTGCCAGATGTATACATGGCCCCAGCGCCGTTGAGGTCCGGTGAACAAACAAACGTATTTTATGTACCGTATTCAGTGTTAGCGACAGACGAACAGTTGCTGCTATGTATTGCGAGGAGATAACTTAATTTTTGAGTACAAGGTGGTAGTGTGCCTTGCGTGCTGCAATGAAGCCTGAACGCTCGGGTTATCCGAAAAAAATCGGGTCGGGTAATTGAAATTTTGGGTAACAAAAACTGCTACACGATATTCTATCGAAAAAAAGTTACCCGCAATTTTGGGTATCCAAAAATTCAGGCTCGAGTTCGGGTATTTCTGATCTACACGAAATTGATAAAACTTAAGCAATTTGTGCATGTGTACAGGGGGTGGGGGGTATGACTGTACAAATACGAGATGTGCCCAAGTGCTGAACAGGAACAACGATGTCGTGGGGCCTTGTTGGGCCACGTAGTGGGCTTGAGTCTATATGTTGATGACATGTTTTTTATAATAGATGTTGATGACATTAGTAGGATTTGAAAACTTCGGGTAATATGGGTAAATCGGGTAATAGGCGGTGTTACCCGAATTACCTAAACTAAATTTTTGGTATCTGGAATCACCGAAATTGCAATTGGGTAGATCGGATACGGGTTTGGGTATTTTATGTTCGGGTATTGGGTGTAGCGGGTAATTTGCCCCCAGGGTACTGGAACAAACAATTGAGAAATTCAGAATGTGTAGATATATCTATCTTTTTTTGGAAAATACAGCACATCCATGTATCTTGTCCTATCTCTACAAGTACTTGTTTTTAGATGAGAAAAGAATTATATCATATTATAGCTGAGTATATCATCATGTTATAAGCACTAGATTACACTACGTATATTCAGAAGCTAATCATCCAAACCGTACCCGCTCATCAATCTCAAGTCCAAACATGTATGACAGTTCGTATAGATGACCACATAGATAAACACTAGGCAAAAAGCTTAAAAACTTATGCCCAATGAATCAATGCCACCATTCATGCAGGCGAGGAGAGAAATTTGTTTTCCTTCTTCTTTCTACCGCCGAAGAATAAGGAAGGCTAATATGAAACCTATACTCCCTATTTTTTTTATCGTGGTTAGATCTAATCATAGCAAAATAGAGAAGAGACTAGAGAAAATTATTCTATAACAACAACATCATCTCCGTCTTAATATAACTATCCAGAAAGCAAAGTCTATGTTGTCAAGTCGATGGAGTTCGTTGACGCCATCATCACCCTCGTCTTCAATAGAGGTGTCCTCCTCCTTTGCATCGCTGAAACCGAGAGGAGGAAAAGATAAATACTCAGAACAAAAAAAACTTGGCATCGAGAGTCCTTAACCATAAATGGCATGATATAATCGAAAACTTAACAATGGATCACTACTCCCTTTGGCCTCCAGCGAGACATCAGGGAAGGAAAGGAGGGTGACCAGTTGTGGTGGATGCGGCGACAACGATGGCACTAAGGCAAGACGAAGTGTAACATCCCGGCTCAGGGTTTAATAGGATTAATAGGATACTCGTACAAATAAGTTGCAACTTCTTTTCTGAAAGCCCATCTTCAAAGAACTTTGAGGTTATAAGTGTGCTTGGCCCTGGGGTAATTTCAGGATGGGTGATCGGCCGGGAAGTTTTTTTCGAGTGCGCAGGAGTGAGCACAAAGTGTCCTAGACTATGTTTTGATCCAGATGAGACTTAAAACTAAGTATAGAGACCGGAATGACATAACTGAATAAGTCTGAGGATTTAAATAGGTGAGTTGCAAATTTAGAGACCAGGAGGACATAATCGAACAAGTTTAGGGACACAGATAGCACAGATAAATAAATATGGAAATCTAAGGGTTAATTTACGAGTTTAAGGACCAAAATAACATAGTGATACATGTTTAAGGACCAATAATGGACTTTACTCTCAATTTATTGTTCGTCCTGCTCGCAACCTTGAAGAAATTTAATCAAACGTACAGAAATCTAAAAGATTTAGTATAAAAAAGAATCTGTCAACATAATAAATAGCAAAAGTCAAAAGAAACGGAAGATGTGCTTGCATATATATAGTTGCATGGGGATGGGAACTTCCGGCGAAGCATACAGGTACGACAATCAAGTTATTACATTATGTACCATGGAAGCAATGCATGCAATAATCTAGATCCGCACTTTTTTTTCGCGAGCAGGAATTTCGTTAAGAGGAAAGAACGATCATAAGACATACAACATAAAGCGTGCTCGGTGGAGGCGAGTGGCCTTCAACGCACACGGATCTTCCTACGCTACTGGATACAATGTTGTTTGTATTACACGATAACCGGATTGCGCGACCAGAGAGTGACGAAGCCGGCCTCCTGCCAATCTTCGGCCTCCCGGCGAACCAATTGAATCAACTGCTGTAACGTCGACGATGTTCTGTTGAACACTCTATTGTTCCTTGCTTTCCAAATGGTCCACGAGATTAGGAAGAATAGAGTGTCGAACGGTGGCCTTGAGTCGCTCACCAAACGCTGCCTCTGCCATAGCCACCATTCCCCCAAGCTTTCCGCAACGTCTGGCATGAGCTCCTGCAGTCTCAGGGGCGACAACAGCGCAAACCATAGCTGCCTAGTGATAACACAACCCAAGAACAAGTGTTCTGTCGTTTCCGACTCCTGGTCGCATAAGTTGCATGCATCATCATTCTGCAAGCCGTGCCGATGCCGCCAATCCGCGGTCCAAAGGCGACGATGCATCGCAGTCCACATAAAGAATTTCACCTTTGGCGGCACCTTCGTCCTCCAAAGCTCTTTCGCGCGATCCATGGAAGAATGCTCCGTAAGTTGAGGACACCCTGAATCTTTCGTCCGACGACCATCTCCAAACGAACCGGTCCGCTGTCAATGGGTCAAGCACGACGCTAGCAAGGATGGCCCAAACCCGCACGTATTGCACAAGCACCTGTACCGTTGGTGCCCCGACGATCTCACGTGCCCAACGGTTTTGAAACAGACCATCCTTCAGTGTCTGCATTTTTCCTCTCGCCGAGAGCGCGGTGAACAGCTGCGGCGCATAGTCACTGAATGGTCCAACAGACGCCCAATTATCCGTCCACAGCCTAGTGGACGCGCCATCGCTGGGAACCACCAGTAGACTTGCTTTCGCCATGGCCACCACTGCCTTTTTGCTGGCAGCCCGTTCCATCCGCGGTCCCTCTGCGACCTGCTCAGCCATTCCCACCGTAATCTCAAGGCCAAGCCAAAGAATCTGAGTCTAGATCCGCACTTATATATATATGTTGGAGTGTGTACATTGCAGCCACATTCTGCAAATGGTGTATGTTTTTTTGGATTGATGCATGGTAGATTCGAGCCGTCCAGCCTGCAGTGCTCGCATATATGGTCAAATGCAGGAGCTTGCCGCGACAGGCCTTCTCCTAACCTCGACGATAAGTCCATTCTTCATGTGAAGTGCTATGGACACCTTCGGCTCCACGACGTGGCCCGGCACCACCTCGAAGGTGAAGTTCCACAGCATGGCCGCCGCCACGGTCTTCATCTGCATGAACGCCATCTCCTTGCCGACGCACATCCGCGGCCCGGTGTTGAAGGTGATGAACTTGTAAGACGGCTCGTACCGAAGCTTGGTACCTTCGTTGTTGAGCCACCTCTCGGGGCGGAACTCCATGCAGTCCTTGCCCCACACGCCCACACGCCCTCCATCCTGCCCATGGAGTAGTAGGAGAAGAACACACTGTCGCCGGCCATCAACTCCTTCCCGCTCGGCAGCACGTCGGCGGCGAACGCGGTCCTGCACGAGAAAGGGACGGGTGGGTACTATAACACATCAAAAAAAAAAAGAGAAAGGAAAAGGTTAGAAGGCCTAAGGCCCAGCCAGCCCACCATCCCCTAAGCCCAGATCGTCCCTCCCCATTTATTTCTGCAGAGAGCCCCTCCCCTCTCACAACCGTTTTTTCCCCTTCTCTCTTTTACATGAGCTGCTTCCCCTCCACTATGACAGCACCTGGTTCCTTCTAATCTCCCTCTCCAAAGGTGCAAGGAACTTGAGAGCGCATAGCAAACGAATTGAAGGCGACGAGAGGATCAAGGGGAGGTGCTAGATCGGTGGTTTCCCCGTCTTCTTCTTGTTGTTCTTCAAGAGAAAACCCTAGGTGAGTTTGATCCTCTCCCATAGCACTTGATTCAAGGTGGATATGGTGTGGTAGATCATGGTAGGAAAGGATTAAGGGTGAAGTTTTAATGGTAGACCTCGAATCCATGTTTTCTGGAGTTTTTAGATTAGGTAGTTTATGCTGTTTAATAGTTTTGGATAACTTAGAGGTCGAATTAGGTTTTATGTTGAACTAACAAGTTGTAGAGCACTCAGAGACCTTTCCACAAAGTCTAGGTTCAAGATTTTAGGACAAATGGTTTAGGAGATATGAATTTTTTTTAAATCTGCTGTCCAAGTCTGTCGAAAATTCAGAACAGTTTATTATCTTATCTGTTTTGACCATCTTGATGGACGAATCTGAACATATGATCTGAACAAAAGTTGTAGTGTTTTTCTTGAGCTTTTCATATTGGTAAGGATTATATTTTTTGGTTGAGTATAACTACAGTTACGAAATTTTGAAGATGGCTGTCCTGTTTTGCTGACATATTACAGTTTTAGACTCCACCTTCAATTTTGGGTGTTGATTTAGGAGTTCACCTAGGCCGAGTTGGTCTAGTGAGATGTGGAGGTTTTTATAGAACTTCTTATGGTCTTTCCATTGAATATTTAAACTCTGATTTCTATTGGATGGTTTGAGAGAGAGAGAAAATTTTGAAGCCAGCCAACTTATCTTGCCATGACAGTTTTTCAGTGCCACTTTGTCAGCTGTTTTAGAGCTAGTGGATATGAGAAGTAATTGCGTATGTATACTAGAATTATAGGGTTTTCCATGTAGATGCTTACAGTATACTTACTTGATGGCCTATCTCTTTTTAGTTTTAAGCTATGAAAAAGAGAAGCAGCATTGCTGCTGTTTAAAAATGTCTTTGGAGGGTTGGAGTGTAGAAGCTTATTATTCTTAGCTCATACATGTTTGATTGTGTGTATACACTAAGTTATATGTTGTGAAACAGGTGGTGGCACTTTGGATCATCACTAGCGCTTTGATCTTGTTCGGTAAAGAAGGCAAGTAAACGTGGCGATATGGTCCACATGCTTTAGCTTTGTTGTTTGAATTGCCTTCACTTAATTTCAGCAACTCACATTGGATATATAATCTGAAATTCGGAGTTCATTTGAAGTAGATGAATTCCCATCTTATGGCTCTATGGTTGAATTATGAAGTAAATGATTTATACACCATGCAACATTTGCATTTGCACTCTTTTCGTTGATATGCATTTGAAGAAACCGTAGCCAAATTGGTACGGTAAGTACCGGTACAGCAACGCACACTGAAAAGCAATGTGGTTGCAGCTCTCACTCCCTCTTCTTGGGATGTATGGGTAGAAGTGAAGTCATGCGTTGCATTTCATATTCACTTTTGTATTGCATCATTTGTAGCTATATATATATTGAAGTTACTTAACGTTTCTTTGGAGCAGATATACATTGGTATATATATTATGTTGATGTATCTTCTACTATGC
Organism: Bothriochloa decipiens; assembly: GCA_023333625.1. Taxonomy (NCBI): domain Eukaryota; kingdom Viridiplantae; phylum Streptophyta; class Magnoliopsida; order Poales; family Poaceae; genus Bothriochloa; species Bothriochloa decipiens. The sequence continues at coordinate 4,661,089 of CM041629.1, forward strand.
TATTTAAATGTGATGTTTAGCCATATTGTGATTTAAATAACTTAGTTAAAGCGGTTTGCTTGCTGAGGTTTTTTTTATAAACCTCACACGTTGTTTAAATAACTACTAAAGGATGAGGCTATCGTGTGGTGGAGGAATGTGATATCCTCACGCAATGCTACATCTGGTCCTGTAACTTGGCAGGAGTTTTTTGGTCAGTTTGAAAGAAGGTTCTACCCTGTTGCTTTCGTGGATAAGATGAAAACTCAACTTGAGAGGTGCCATCAGGGCAAGGGATCTGTGGCAGAGTATGAGATTGCTTTTAACCAAATTGTGCGCTTTGTTCCTCATGTGGCGCATAATGAATACGAGAAGGCAAGGATTTTTAGGCAAGGCTTGAAGGCATCTATTCGACGTGTTCTTGGTGCTTTCCCTATAGTGGACTTTCGCTCAGTTGTTGAGCGTACTTTGGGAGTTGAGGTGCAGGATGAGTTTACCGAAGAGCTTAGAGCTGGAGGTGAAGGTAGAGATCAATCTCAGGGTCAAAGGGATCAGAAGGGGCAGACTATCCAGACTGGAGGCCCTATTCAGAGGAAGGACAAGCATCATCGCTATCAGCCTTATGGTGGTAGCTCTTCTCAGTCTCGTGGTTCAGGAGGTGGATCTGGTAGTAGCTTTGTTCGGTATCGAGCTATTGTGAAGCCAGGCATGGGCTTGGTGTGTTTTAGGTGTGGTGACGCTCATCGGCGTGCAGATTGCCGATGGAGTGGTCGGTGCTCTAGGTGTGGCAAGGAGGACCACAAGGAGGTTGTGTGCAGGAAAAATCCTAATAGCAAGGTCAGATGGGAGCAAATCTCTCCTACATCTAGTCAGCATGGTTTTGCTCACATGATGGCTAATAGCCCGCAAGCACAACAGTTGTCCACTCCATCCGTGCAGCAGTTCTTACCTGCACCACCTGTGCAGCAGTTCTTACCTACTCCCCCTATGCAGCAAGTTTTACCAGCTTCCTCGTCAACTTCCATGGGTGGTCATTCTCTTGCACATAGTTCTGGTGGTGCATACTAGTTTCCTCGAGCTTCTACACCTTCTGCTCCGCCAGCACAGTGGATTACTTCATCACCTGGGTTTTCTGGACCTTCTACTTCGACTGGGGCTTATGTTATGCCCTCGGCTGATAGTCGTGATCGTGGTGATGTGGTGACAGGTACTATCTCTATTGATTCATTTTATGCATATGCCCTTTTTGATTCCGGAGCTAGTTTTTCTTTTGTCTCGGGGGGTTTTGTGAATCGTACTGGTATCTCAGTTCAGTGGATTAGTCAACCAATTACAATCAATTCTGCTAAGGGGCCTCTATCTAGTACTTTTGTTTGTCCTGGTTGTCACATTAGCATAGCAGATGAGGATTTTGTGGCTAATCTAGTGATTATACCACTGGATTTATTTGATGTCATACTTGGGATGGACTGGCTTTCTCAGTATCAGGCTGTTATCTCTTGTTTCTGGAAGACAATATCTTTGCAAGCACCTTCAGGGCATGAGGTAGTCTTTCAGGGAAGTGCCTTGATGTATTCCCTTGCATTCCTTTGCTGTCTTTTTCCTGATCGCTGGTCGAGGAAGTCGGGTATTATATGGGCTATGTGTGAGGATAAAGATTCTATCTCTCGCATCGATGACATTCCCATAGTGTGTCGATATCCAGATGTTTTCCCTACTGAGTTGCCTGGTTTGCCTCCTGAAAGGGAGCCACTCTTTGAGATCAAGTTGATTCCTGGAACTCAGCCCATCTTTAAGTCTCCATACAGGATGGCACCTGTGGAGCAAGCAGAATTGAAGAAGCAAATTGATGATCTTATAGCGAAGGGATTTATTAGACCAAGTGTCTCCCCTTGGGCTGCTCTTGTAATATTTGTGGAGAAGAAGGATGGGACCAAAAGGCTTTGTGTGGATTATAGAGGACTAAATCAGGTGACCATCAAGAACAAGTATCCATTGCCTCATATTGATGCACTGTTTGATCAGTTGAAGGGTGCTAAGGTTTTCTCCAAAATTGACCTGCAATCTGGTTATCACCAGTTAAGGATTAAGGAGGAAGATATTGAGAAGACAGCTTTTAGCACAAGGTATGGGCATTTTGAGTATGTAGTTATGTCGTTCGGACTGACAAATGCTCCTGCTGTTTTCATGGAAGCCATGAACAGGATGTTGTACCCATACTTGGATGTATTTGTTGTTGTATTCATCGATGATATCTTGGTTTATTCAAAAACTATGGAAGAGCATGAGGTTCATCTAAGTCTAGTGTTGGATAAACTAAGGGAGCACAAATATTATGCCAAACTAAAGAAGTGTGCTTTCTGGCTTACTGAGGTTTCTTTTCTTGGCCATGTTATTAATCAGGATGGAATCACTGTTGATCCTAAGAATGTTGCTTCTGTGGTCAATTGGGAGAGACCGTCTACTGTCACAGATGTTCATAGTTTCCTTGGCCTTGTAGGATATTGTCGTCGTTTTGTTCAGGATTTTTCTACTATTGCAAAGCCTATGACAAAGTTAACTATGAAGGGTGTTCCTTTTGTTTGGACGGCTGAGTGTGAGGCAAGCTTTCAAACTTTAAAGAAGAAATTGGTGAATGCTCCTATTTTGGTTTTGCCCGAGAGTGGCAAGCGTTTTACTGTATACACGGATGCCTCTCGTATTGGCCTTGGTTGTGTGCTCATGCAAGAAGGAAGAGTGATTGCTTATGCTTCTAGACAGTTGAGGAGGCATGAGGTGAATTATCCTACACATGATTTGGAGTTGGCAGCAGTGGTATTCGCATTGAAGATTTGGAGGCATTATCTTTATGGTGAGCCATGTGATATATTTACTGATCATCAGTCTCTCAAGTACATCTTCACCCAAAAGGAGTTGAATTTGAGATAACAACGATGGTTAGAGTTGATGAATGATTATGATTTTACTCTTCAGTATCATCCAGGAAAGGCAAACGTAGTGGCAAATGCACTTAGTAGGATCGGTGTTCCTAAGACAGCAATGCCCTTAATTTTAGATTTGGGTCGCATGGGTATTTCTTTCTGTTATATGGGTGTTGCACACAAGGAGACTCAAATGCTTATTCAGTCTTCCCTGCTTGAGCATGTGTATGAGGCTCAAAAGCATGATTGTTTACTTCAGGAAGTTCGCAAGAGGATTTCTGAAGGTAGACCACGAGAATTTAGTATAGATGAACAAGGTGTGATACGCTTCAGGGGACGCCTTTGTGTGCCACAAAAATCAAATGTGAAGATGGACATCTTAAGGGAGGCACATCGAACTCCTTATACAGTCCACCCTGGAGAGACTAAAATGTATCGAGACTTAAAGCAAAACTTCTGGTGGAAAAGAATGAAGGTAGACATTGCTAAATATGTGGCATCATGTGGAGTTTGTCAACAGGTTAAGGCAGAGCACAAGAAGCCAGCAGGCCTATTAAAGCCTTTGGAGATTCCCGAGTGGAAATGGGAACATATCACTATGGACTTCGTAGTTGGTTTACCCCGGTCGCCTCGAGGTAATGATGCTATTTGGGTTGTTGTGCATAGACTTACCAAATCTGCCCACTTCATTCCAATGAAAACAGAAAATTCTGCACCAGATTTAGTTCCATTATATATTAAAGAAGTTGTGAGACTGCATGGTGTCCCCAAGTCAATTATTTCAGATCAGGACCCGAAATATGTGTCCAATTTTTGGCAAAGTCTACAAAAAGCCCTTGGCACACAACATACACTTAGCACTGCTTTTCACCCACAAACAGATGGTCAATCAGAACGTACTATTCAAACATTAGAAGACATGCTTCGTGCTTGTTTGCTTTCTTGGAAGGGTAGTTGGGAGGATCATTTAGCTTTGGCAGAATTTGCTTACAATAATAGCTACCAATCTAGTATCAAGATGGCTCCATATGAGGCATTATATGGGAGGAGATGTATCTCTCCCTTATGCTGGGAAACTTTGGGTGAAAGGTCTCTGGTGGGTCCAAATTGGGTTCAAGAGACATCTAAAAAGGTGCAAAAAGTTTGACAAAATTTGTTGGCTGCTCAAAGTCGGAAAAAGAGCTATGCAGATGTTAGAAGGCGGGACCTCGAGTTTGCAGTGGGGGATCAAGTTCTTCTTAGAGTATCTCCTACTAAAGGTGTTGTGCGGTTTGGCACTACAGGGAAGCTTAGCCCAAGGTATATTGGTCCATTTGAGATTATAGCCCGGGTAGGCAGTTTAGCCTATCGATTACAGTTGCCGGATTCTATGAGAGGAGTGCACAATATATTCCATGTTTCTATGTTGAGGAAGTATCTAAGGGACTCTGAGCACAAGATTGATCTAGGAAAAATTAGAGTGCAGCAGGACTTGACAATCAAATGCCGCCCGATGTGTATATTGGACTCCTCAGAGCGAGTCATGAGAAGAAGAACTATCAAATATGTGAAAGTCCTATGGACCAACCAGTCAGAGCGGGAAGCAACTTGGGAGCTTGAAGAGCAAGTATGCAAGGATTATCCAGAACTCTTTGAGGATGGTTAGTTATATCTTCCAGATATCTTTTGCTGGCTTGTATATATATTTTTTTTATCATTGGAGGGAGGAATTCGGGGATGAATTCTTTTATGTGGGGAAGAATGTAACACATCAAAAAAAAGAGAAAGGGAAAGGTTAGAAGGCCTAAGGCCCAGCCAGCCCACCATCCCCTAAGCCCAGGTCGCCCCTCCCCATTTATTTCTGCAGAGAGCCCCTCCCCTCTCACAACCATCTTTTCCCCTTCTCTCTTTTACATGAGCTGCTTCCCCTCCACCATGGCAGCACCTGGTTCCTTCTAATCTCCCTCTCCAAATGTGCAAGGAACTTGAGGGCGCATAGCAAACGAATTGAAGGCGACGAGAGGATCAAGGGGAGGTGCTAGATCGGTGGTTTCCCCGTCTTCTTCTTGCTGTTCTTCAAGAGGAAACCCTAGGTGAGTTTGATCCTCTCCCATAGCACTTGATTCAAGGTGGATATGGTGTGGTAGATCATGGTAGGAAAGGATTAAGGGTGAAGTTTTAGTGGTAGACCTCGAATCCATGTTTTTCTTGAGTTTTTAGATTGGGAAGTTTATGTTGTTTAATAGTTTTGGATAACTTAAGAGGCTGAATTAGGTTTTATGTTGAACTAACAAGTTGTAGAGCACTCAGAGACCTTTCCATGAAGTCTAGGTTCAAGATTTTAGGACAAATGGTTTAGGAGATATGAATTTTTTTTTAAATCTGCTGTCCAAGTCTGTCAAAAATTCAGAACAGTTTATTATCTTATCTGTTTTGACCATCTTGATGGACGAATCTGAACATATGATCTGAACAAAAGTTGTAGTGTTTTTTTTGAGCTTTCCAGATTAGTAAGGATTATATTTTTTGGTTGAGTATAACTACAGTTATGAAATTTTGAAGATGGCTGTCCTGTTTTGCTGATATATTACATTTCAAACTCCACCTTCAATTTTGGGTGTTGATTTAGGAGTTCACCTAGGCCGAGTTGGTCTAGTGAGATGTGGAGGTTTTTATAGAACTTCTTATGGTCTTTTCATTGAATATTTAAACTCTGATTTCTATTGGATGGTTTGAGAGAGAGAGAGAGAAAATTTTGAAGCCAGCCAACTTATCTTGCCATGACAGTTTTTCAGTGCCACTTTGTCAGCTGTTTTAGAGCTAGTAGATATGAGAAGTAATTGCGTATGTATACTAGAATTATAGGGTTTTCCATGTAGATGCTTACAGTGTGCTTACTTGATGGCCTATCTCTTTTTAGATTTAAGCTATGAAAAAGAGAAGCAGCATTGCTGCTGTTTAAAAATGTCTTTGGAGGGTTGGAGTGTAGAAGCTTATTATTCTTAGCTCATACATGTTTGATTGTGTGTATACACTAAGTTATATGTTGTGAAACAGGTGGTGGCACTTTGGATCATCACTAGCGCTTTGATCTTATTCGGTAAAGAAGGCAAGTAAACGTGGCGATATGGTCCACATGCTTTAGCTTTGTTGTTTGAATTGCCTTTACTTAATTTCAGCAACTCACATTGGATATATAATCTAAAATTCGGAGTTGATTTGAAGTAGATGAATTCCCATCTTGTGGCTCTATGATTGAGTTATGAAGTAAATGATTTATACACCATGCAACATTTGTATTTGCACTCTTTTCGTTGATATGCATTTAAGAAACCGTAGCCAAATTGGTATGGTAAGTACCGGTACAGCAACATACACTGAAAAGCAATGTGGTTGCAGCCCTCACTCCCTCTTCTTGGGATGTATGGGTAGAAGTGAAGTCATGCATTGCATTGCATATTTACTTTTGCATTGCATCATTTGCAGTTATATATATATTGAAGTTACTTAACGTTTCTTTAGAGCAGATATATATTGGTATATATATTATGTTGATGTATCTTCTACTATGCTATTTAAATGTGATGTTTAGCCATATTGTGATTTAAATAACTTAGTTAAAGCGGTTTGCTTGCTGAGGTTTTTTTTTATAAACCTCACACGTTGTTTTTCACCACAGGTGTTTGAACTTGGAAAATATATGCTTGGGATGGGAGTAGCAGTACGTGTGCACGTCGCTTTTGAGCTGTAACATAACTTTGGGGATACATGTGTTGTAATAATCATAACTTTTAATCATGGTTTAGTTGGTTTATCTTTTTATTATATAATGGGTCATGTATGGTATGCTAAGTTGTAATAGACCAACGGTTTATAAGGTTTATTTATCGTTAACCTTTATATCTAATGATGTTTCCGCGTACTCCGTCGTATTGGTCTTATATTGTGATGAAATGTGGTAATTCTCCAGAAGAGTTTGTTGTCTTTTTCTTCTGGGGTATTACAGGTACAGCCTTAGGCACTCGCACAGGGCAGCATGCAGGTACACGAGACCGTTGACTCCGGACGCGTCGAAGGTCACCATGCCGTTGCTGCTGGTGTTCAAGGCGGAGCCTGCACCGTCCCTCAAACTTGCAGCAGTAACAACGCCGGACAGCTCGCCTAGGAGCTTCTGCTCCACGCGTGGGTTCTTGGACACGAGGTATAAGAACCACGACAGCGCAGCGGCCGGGGCGTCACGGCCGGCGACCAGGAGGCTCACCGTCGTGTCACGTAAGAACTCGTTGCTACTTTCCTCGTCACTACTGGTGTTCTCCTGAAAGAGGAAGGATGAAAGCAACTCGGCGCCTTCGTTCACTTTGTCTTCGGCCCGTCGTCGTCGTGCTCGTGCAATCATCTCCGCCACGAAGCTGTCCATCGTCCGGCGTGCTGCGGCCATCTTCCTCTCGGGCCCAACATTGAACCTTCTCATCAGCTTCCAGCATGCCCTGGGGATGACATGGCAGAGGAAATTCGTCTCCAACGCAACGTCCGTGGCGCGCATGAAAGGAACCTCTGGCAGCCCGGTCGCGAGGCACCCGATGTCGACGCCGAAGACGAGAGCACAGGTCAGGTCAAACGCTAACCACAGGAACACGTCCTGCAGATCGCACGGCCTTCCCTCGTCGGCGGCGAGGGTGAGGAACAGCAAGAGGCTCTTCTCCACCTTGTCGCGACTGCACCGTGCCGTGAAGGATCGGAACCGTGGAGCGGTCACGACCATCTGGACCTTCACCCGCTGGCGCCGCCATGACTCCCCGTCGGCGTTCAAGATGCCACGGCCAAGGAAGTCGAAGATCTCGACGAACTCGTGTCCTTTAGCATAGTTGGTGAAGTTGGACGTCAAGATGTGTGGCGCGCGTTGGCCGGGTCGTAGGTGACGAAGTACCGCTGGCCGGAGACTCCTTGCCTTCCAAGTTGTAGCCCGTGCCGGCGAGGAGGGCGGTGGCCCAGTCGTGGAGCTGGTGGAAGTTGGCGGCCAAGCCAGGGAGATGCCCGACTAGTGGCCATTCGATCAGAACCGAATTTTTCTTAGATTGCAGGTGGCGGTACAGGGTGAGGAAGCAGATAATAGCGAACAGCTCAATGAGCAGCAACACCGGATCCATGTCTATCTCTGGGAGGGAAGAGATGGAGCAAATGTCACGGTGCAACAGGTCTATCCTAAGGGCGTGTTTGATAACCTGTCCCTGCCCAACCTGGCTCGCCGGCCTGGCTCTGGCCAGCCTGAACTCGGCTCTTATGGTGCAAGTTCATGTGTTTGGTCACTGGCTCGGACAAGTGCAGCTTCATTGGAGATTGTGTTTGATTTACGGCTCAATGGATACGGGTAACTCTCTGTAGCATAGTTGATAGGCTTACCACCTCTTTCTTCTTGTTTACATTTCATCGAGCATGTCGTGTGCATGACCATCAGAAGCCAAGTTGGCCACCGTGCAAACCATGAGGATGCAGAAGGCAAGCTCGTGCAGCAGAAGGCATCACCACCGACACCAACAATGACACCATCCTCACCGCCGGCCACCAAGCGCCGCTCCTCCCAATGCCGTGCACAGGAAGGTAGACGAGGATGCTCCCTGCTTCTCGGGGTCGGGGCAGTCGACGACAACACCGAACGCGGCGAGGTGCTGCACGAGGGTGCCCCCGACAACGAGTGCAACAGCAGCAGCGGGCCGTCCTCGGCCGCCAGCGCCGTCGCATTGACCGCGCGCGCGTCGACGGCATCCCCTGACTCCCCAACCGCGGGGGCCACCGCGGGGAAGCCGAGGGGGCTCCCGGAGGCTGTCTCGGTGCGGGCCTCGGCCTCCTCAGCGACGGAGTCCGCCTCTGTCCGGATCTCCTCGTGGCGGCACGCCCACGAGAGCGCGTCTGGCACACGACGCAGCACGGTGTGGTCCTCGATGCTCCGCCGATGGGCAAGCTCCGGCGTCTCGGGCTCGGGGTCGTCGCTCATCTCGGCGGTGACGGCTTCCGGCTGCACGGGCGGCGGCATGCAGCGACCTCTGAGCCCAGACATGGCGCGGGGAGGAATGGGGCGAGCTTCGCCATGGCGTCGGGCAGCACACGTCGGGTGAGAAGAGAGCAGCGGGAGGTGAGAGAAGAAGACGACGGTAATCATATCAGTCCACCGTGCCCGCCATGCACTCGATGGAGCCAAGCCGTGAAAAAACGAGATGGGGTTTTGTTTTTCTAGGGTCTAGCTCAACCCGCTTTAAGATTCGTACAGCGCGGACTCCTATACCAAACAAGAAATGTTACAGCACATGAGCGCGAGCCACCCTCTCTGGCCTCCATCAAACACACCCTGCGTAGCTGCACGCTTAGACCAAGGACACATGCCCATGTATTCTGATTCCACAGACTGCCAGAGGCTTGGGAGATGCCGGTGTCAGTTCATCAAGTGATAGTAAAACTGACTACGACTGAGAGTCATGACGTTTCCCTCGTCTTTTTTGTTATCCGTGCATCACCACATCACCACTCTACCAGTCCAACAACGAACCATATAAATACGTGCCAGTATCATTTTGTGGTGAAAACAGAGTATGAGTAAGTGGACTCCAACTTTCAAGACTTGGATCTACTTCTGGAGTTCATCCATCTCATCCTCCAAGGTATACAAGATTCTGATGGGATCCCACCAAGCCTCCCCCTTTTTAAATGGATGTGGAGTTCTGAAAATCTTGAAAAACATAAATTCTTTCTTAGAAAACATAAATTCTTTTTCTGGTTGCTAATCTACTTAGAAAGAAATAGACAGCTGGGAAGCTATAATTGTGTGTACTGCAATGCCACTGAAGAAACATGCTTTCATTTGTTCTTCACATGTCCCTTCAGCAGTTTTTGTTGGAACTCAGTCAACATTTCCTGAAATCTAGGTCTTAGAACAATTAGATATGATCTGTGAAGCAAGGAACAACTCCAACACTAGCATTTTCGAGGAACTGGTCATCACTGCCTGTTGGATCATATAGACAATTAGGAATAAAGTTAACTTCGATGGCAAGAATTTTTGCCTCAGTGAATGAAAAAATGACTTCAGAGCAGAGCTTGGTCTGGTTTGTATCAAGACCAAGAAGAAAGTTGCTCGAAAAAACCGATAGGTGGCGTGAGAATTTCTGTTAATGTACCTTTTCTTTTTCTTTTGGCCATTGGTTGCTTTGTACTTTCCTTTATTTTCTCGTATATGTTTTATTATTGTACTATGACAATTTAATGAAAATAAAAAAAATATAGGTAGGGGACTCCCTGACCCTTTCAAAAAGAGTATGGGTAAGTAGGTTAAACATGCATATTCAAAAGTACACAAACGACCTCGCGCTAAATTAGACATTCATGGTACTCCAGATTTAGTTAGAATTGGACTTAAATTATTCTTACTTACTGAAACAAATTTATAAGGCTTGTAGCGCTGAGACGTAAAAGTTAGTCTGATACGAGAACGAGACCAGGTACTCCATCACCAATTATCTAAAAACATGCGACACACGAGGATAAGACAGCTCCGGCTTCAGCTATACACATCGGCACCGAAGCTCTTATGAGACTAAATTGGTCTTAGACTTGAACTTTGCTTTGGGACGGATAAGGGGACTTTTTTTCAACGAAAAAAACCTCGATCCACATAATAAGACCACCCCTGGGCTTATAAGCACAAGTCAAGAAAACCATCGAACCCAAGCCTTACCCACACGCATCACTACCGCAACTCCTGTGAGACTGGACTAGCCTAGACTTGTGCTCCGCTCCCATGAAACTAGTGCACACAAGCAAACATTTTCAACACAAAAAAATATCGACGCGCAGGGGTAAAGACAGCCCCCCTAGGATTCTAAGCATATGTCGAGAAAACCCTGAACCCCTACCTCTCGTCCTCTCCTATACACAACAGCATCGTAGCTCCGGTGAGACTTGATTGGCCTTAGACGATAAGAGGATTTTTTTTAGCGAGCACATAAACTACACCTCCAACCAACAAATCCGCTCCCCTCCCGTAAGACTAGGATGCCCTTAGACCTGTATTTTGGCGTGTGACAGACAAGAGAATTTTTCTTAATGCACAGATAAACTATATCTCCTCCAACCGACAAATCTGCCCCCTGTGTAAGAAACATACATTTATAAAAAAAATCATGTATACCATGTATTGAACAGTGAAAAAATATTTCTTTGGTCTCCTACCCCTTCCATCTATCTGTTTCTCGTTCTTGTTAATACCTCTCACATTTTTGTCAAAAACAAATACCTCTCACAATTGGTATGAATTTAAAGATGCAAAACCTTGATTAGCACCGCACCACTCAGCAATGCCGTAGCTTTGCCGCTTGCTCGTAAGCATTGCGGCATGCATGCGGACGTGTAGTTTAGGCACCCGACCTTATAAATTTGAGATAGATATGTGAACGTTAAATCTCAAACTCTAAACTAAATAACCTAATTTATTAAGTAGATTTTAATTCCTCTAAAATAAAGGGATCCAAACAGTTTTTTTTATGGAACGTCTAGTCACATACGAATTAAAGCCACATGTCTCTAGGCAATTCGATTGCAGAAGATGAAATACATGATGTGATTGCCGTGATTGCTGAATAAATGGCCATCGATCTTCGAGTGATTGCTGAATACATCTCCGATCTGCAAGTAGCTGGATGCCCCGTTGCAACAGGTCTGTTTAATTGTATTTATTTAAAACGTTGATCTATTTATAAAATAGAAAAGTTCCATTGTGGCGCAATGGCAAAGCGCCGTCGGACCGGTGATGGGCCGCCATGAATGAAGTGCTCTGATCTGAGTCTGACGCGCCGCGTGGAGCATCCGGAAGTAGTAGCGGTCTATATACATCTGTCGGCGATACCGACACCCACGGCCCCGGCGCCGTTGAGATCCGTAGAACAAAGAAATGCAGTATGTATTCAGTTAGGGACAGAGGGATAGTTGAGATCCGTGGAGAAACAAATGCATACTGTATGCATGTAGGAGTATTCTTCGGCTAGGGACAGAAGTACAGTTGCTGCGGCAAATTAACGAAGAGGCAAATCAGAAAGGAAACAGGATGGCTCGCGGGGACACATACTTAATCAGTAAGTTTGCTATCCATTTCCCACTCTCTGTTTTTTTGAGGAATCTCCCACTCTCTCTGTCTCTCTCTTTTGTGAATGCTATCCATTTCTCACTCCGATCATCCCTCACATCCTGTTTTAGCTTTCTGTCTTACTCTCTTTCCCGTTTGTTTGCTTGAACGTCTGCCAAAAACTAATAAGAAACTTAACAAAAACTAAAGCACCAGGGTGTTGTCATGGCAGCGCCAGCGGGTGAAGGCGCAGATGCTAATCACCAGTCCGCGGTTCCGCGCCTTTGTCGCACGGTGCAGCCGCGACAAGGTGGAGAAGAGCCTTCTGCCGTTCCTCGCCCAAGCGGCAGACGAGGCGACGCCGTGCGATCTGCAGGACGTGTTCCTGAGGCTTGCGTTCGACATGGTGTGCGCTCTCGTCTTCGGCGTCAACACTGGGTGCCTAGCCACCGGGCTGCCCGTGGTTCCTTTCATGCGCGCCATGGACGTCGCGTTGCACACGTCCTGCCTCCGGCACATCATCCCCATGCCGTGCTGGAAGCTGATGAGAAGGCACAACCTTGGGCTGGAGCGGAAGATGGCCGTTGCTCGGCGGACCATCGATAGCTTCATCGCCGAGACGATCGCGCGACGCCGGGCTGACAAGCATGATAATGATGACTTCGCCGACATGCTCTCATCCTTTCTCAGTGACAACAGCACGGACGAGTTCATACGTGACACGGCGGTGAACTTCGTGATCGCCGGGCGCGACGCCCCGGCCGTTACGTTGTCCTGGTTCTTCTACCTCGTGTCCAAGAACCCGCGCGTCGAGAAGAAACTCCTAGACGAACTCTCTGGCGCCATTGCTTCACGAGATGAGGGCGCGCGCGCCGCTGCCGGCGCCATGGTTACCTTCGACGCGAACGAGCTCAGCAGCCTGGTGTACCTGCACGCTGCCCTCTGCGAGTGCTTAAGGCTGTACCCACCCATCCCGTTCGAGCACAAGGCCGCGGCCGCCGCCGACGTGCTGCCGTGCGGGAAGGAGTTGAAGGCAGGCGACAAGGTATTCTTGTTAACCTACTCCATGGGAAGGATGGAGGGCGTGTGGGGCAAGGACTGCAAGGAGTTCCGACCGGAGCGGTGGATCACCGAAGAAGGGAAGCTGCGGCACGAGCCGTCCTACAAGTTCTTCTCCTTCAACACCGGGCCACGGACGTGCATCGGCAAGGAGACGGCGTTCGTGCAGATGAAGACGGTGGCGGCGGCAGTGCTGTGGAACTTCACCGTCGAGGTGGTGCCGGGCCACGTCGTAGAGCCCAAGCTGTCCATCGTACTTCTAATGAAGAAGAACGGGCTCGTTGTGAGGATGCACCGCAGAGGTTTCATGGGCCACAAGTAGAAGCATGTCGCCCGACTAATTTCTATATTGGCCCCATGACAGTCCGGTTTAAAAAATAAAGGAGGCCACTGGCGGCTGGTATACGGATGCAATATTCATATAACCGGCCAGCCCATGGCTCGATTGCCGTCCGTCCGTGACGAACAAGACTACAGAGTTACTTGCTATTATTATTGTAAAATTATCATCAGAAATGTGGAGCACCGCCAAATAAACGAAGAACTATCAATTACATGTACAGACTACTACAGTGCTATCTTAAGCTCCTTTTCACATTCAGATAAGTTCAACCCATCTAACTACCTGCTTCTATGCTCTGTCAACAGGTAACTCTCATCTGATGTCATGACAGCTTTTCTAGCGACAACAAGGCCGCACCATCACAATTTTGACACGGCCCTTGTTGGACGCTAGAGCAGCAAGTTTTCAGGCAAGCATTCAGGAATGTACGACGAATAGCCACAACAAGTCAAAAGAAGAGAACAGCTGCAAGGCAGCACAGCTGTGTGGTTATCAGGTCAGCAATGTCCATACAGCAAGGCTAGCGACCAATTGACCAATGGTGGTAGCACCAAGTACTACCAAACCCTAGAGTTAAATCTGGTTCTAGTGCATATGGAAAATAATCTTCCATAACCATCCAACCAAATTGACACTCAACCTGCTCCTGCAACCTTAAACAAGAGACTAACAAGTGCGTTCAGCCTAGACCTAACAGGTATTTTCATTTAGCGGGAAAAAAAAAAAACAAGAGAATCAATGTACTCCTAGAACCCTAAGCAGGAGAGTCTAAGAAGAAGAAAGCCCCGAGCTCATCTACCAATTTTAATTGAGAATCAAAATAGCCCCCAGAAGTGGACAGCTTCTTTCCTGAACAGCTTGCCACCTCTTTCCCCTCTCTGCCATCATGGGGGATGGCACCCTCACATGGCCAGAGGAAGAAGAGCCAAAAAACACCCCCTCTGTATTCCACTCGCCAGTCACCACCTTGAAGAAACAAACATACACACCCTACCATCAAAATGCCATACCATGCCCCCCAGGCCCCCAATGCCTTTGTCCAGATTCTCCTTCCGTGCTCTCCCATCAGTAATCTGCAAGCATAGGATGAGATAAACACAGATTTGGTAAGGAGGAACAGTCAGCCATATGGTGAAACAAACAGGCAAACAGCAGTGGGAGCTGCAAATTGGTGGCAGCCCAAAGAGAGCCATGGTGCTGCTCGTGCTCGTGTTTCCACTAACTCACCATCCTTCTTCTTGACCAAGCTCCTGGCAAAAAGCAAGCAGATGACCACGAAACCCAGGCCTACAGCTCCCCCGAGCACAATGGCTACAGTCTTTGCTGTCTGCTGCCCTGAGAAGCACAACGGGAGGAGGCAAATGGATTGATCAGACTAGGGGCACCATGGTCTAATCATGGGAACAATCATACATGCATATCTCCGGTAAATTCAGGAAGAAAGGCAAAAAGGCAATGAAGACAACTTTTACCAAAGCTTGAATAGACAGATGCATAAACAAGGTGGGAGAAAATGGAACTGCACTACCCTACTACCATATAGTACCTATAGAAAGTGCGAGCCAAACAATGGGGGTTGATGGAGGTTCAGTAATGCACATCTCCTAAGCTGAACTAACAAACCGAAGAAACATGTAGAATGTGGAAGATAAAGAGAAGGATATGGTATGGCAAACAAACGTATCCATGTCTGTCAATTTGTAAACTAAACAGACAAGAGCAAGAACATGGCACATCTCAATCAAAGCTCCACTTCAACGGTGTCACACCTACCCTATAATTCTGGACCACTCAAGGATTCTAATGTATACGATGATACACCTGAGAATGGACTAATCTACACAAATTTGCCCAAAACAACCAGAGGAACAACCTAAAAAGTGCCAATCGCTATCAATCAATCAATCAATTCTGAAGCAGAAGTGAACAAAGAGCACTGCTAAGATCTCAGCAACACACATACAAACAAATCCACCAGCAAAACTTTAGGAGTCATAAACTAGGCACCCACATGAATCTTAACAACTGGTTGCACTGGAACAATAATGCTGCATTTGCCCAATTCAACAATAATGGGGGCATTCTATCCACGGACCCATCAATCAAAAAGCAATTGAATCAGAATGCTGAATGTAAACTTGCAAGCACAGCCAAGGCACCAATTTGTCAATCAAATCGAACAGCGTAGCGCAGACATTAGACAAGGCAGGAGATGAGACTGACCTCCGGCGCCGCCGTGGGGCACGCCGTGGGGGTAGTAGCTGTAGCTAATGTAGCACTTGTCGAGGTAGACCTGTCCGGAGGGCGCGCCGCCGCACTCGACCTCGACGTGCTGCACGGCCTGGTTGACGCACTGGTTGCAGTCCCCCGTGGAGAGGTCGCCCTCGCACTGCGCCATGGCGTAGACGGCCTGGTAGCTGGTGGCGACGAAGCCGCCGGAGCTGGTGGCGACGCCGTTCGCGAGCGCGGAGAAGGCGGTGTCCCTGCGCATCTCGAAGTCGCCCCCGCCGCCTCCTCCCCCCGTCCCGCAGGTCTTGAAGAGCATCTGGATGCCGGAGACCTGGGGGAACCCGGACACCTCGTACAGCGCGAGGCAGCCGGCGAGCTGGACCCGCGCGGCGACGGAGGCGCCGCAGACGCTGGACCAGGAGGACGTGGCGCGGGACACGCAGGCCGCGCAGTCCGTCGCCGAGAGGTCCCCGCGGCACTGGAACAGGCCGAAGACGGATGTGGAGGAGGCCGAGGACGAGGAGGTCTTGTAGAACTTGGCGGAGGCGGACTGCGCCGAGAGCGCGGAGGAGAGCGCCGCGACGCTCGGCGGCGTCACACCGCCCGGGAAGCTCTGGTTGGCGCAGCCCTTGTATATGAGCGCGTAGATGTCGGCGCACGACGCCGGCGGCGGCGCGTGCAGCAGCAGCAGGACGGCGACGGACAGGACGAGGAGGAGCCGGCGAGCTCTGCGAATGCCCATCTCGCCGCCGGGTCCTGGGTGGGATCTCTCCGCCTCGTCTCCCCGCCCTCGGCCCCCGCACTCCCCCTGCTCTGGTCTCCAACTGCTCTCTGCCCCCTCGTCGCAGCGGCAGCGGCGGCGGTGGTGACGGTGTGGAGTGTACTGGACCGGAGAGTGGAGACCTGAACTGCCACACTCGCTCGCGGCTCGTCTGCTTGGTGGGTTGGTTGCCTTTGCGGCTCGCCTCCGCCCCGCGCGCTGCGCTCTCCTCTCGCCCACCAGGCTCCTGCAGGCCACCACCGTCAGGTGCCTCCCGTTTCTCTCTCCCGTTCCGTTGCCCCCCTCTGCTCTGCGTTTGTTTCGGCTGATGACGTTAACACCGCGGTTAATGTGGAAAGAGGACGCTACCGTTGTAGCGTGTGAAGTGAACAAGTGCGGAGGAGGAAAAATGGGAGCTTGCAACACGGAAAATGCAGCTGGTGCCACACTCATCAGCTTTATTTTCGGTCGCAAAACCGTCCTGCGCTGGTTGCCAAAGTGCTAACAAGATTACGGTTTTCAAAAGGCAAAAATGTGGCGGACCAACGTCTCGATGGGCTAAAGCTAAAAGAGGATATACTAAATGTTGCTGTCAGGAAAGAGACCTGTAATCTTAGTTATCTTAGGCTAGAGGGTTTCGTTGAATTGCAACGGTGACGCTTCCGTTGCTCTTGGATGACTTCAGCAGGTTGACACTTCCAAGTTCAGGTGCGCTGCTGACTAGGCATCGTTTTTTAATACCGTTAGATGGTTTCCAACAATATCGGTTTTGAAGGAGAGGGTCTGCAAAAAAAGTTATTGTTGATAATGATGTCTAAAAATTTATGTGGCTAAATCAGATATGATTCTAATTATTCATTTGCAGCCTACTCAGAAGTGCTTGCTGCTGAAGTGGCCCCTCCTGCAGGCAGTAGCTAATTGTTCATACACTTAAGAAACTACTGCAGTCTTAAAAATAGTTTCCAAAAGTATGTATTTATTATACTGTACCATTATATTACAAAAGAAAATATTAGTCAAAGCCTCGAATGGTTTACTTCAAAAGTTCTTATACGAATCATAGGAAATAAGAAATTGAAATGATTATTGTCATGAAATTTATGTACAGTTCTTATGAGATTTTCGCATTTTCAGACATGCCCTAAAATATGGATCTTGCTTTTTTTTTTTCCTTGCAAATCACAGTAGAAATGCAGGCACTCGTACTCGTACATGCATATTGTTCGATCACCTGTAAACACACACATACATTACTTCTACCAGCACTTTCAAAAGATACCAACAATCATCATTTGGCTCTATGTAATGTTTTGGTGGAGCGGGAGCAAATCTTGCATATTTAGAGTACAAGTACTTCCATCAACGCGTTGAGCTTAATTTCAGTCTTTGATTGTACCCTTAAGTTATTATTAAACGCATTAAGTTGATGTCAATGGCCTTCTTTATTTGCGATGTCGTAGCGCTTGGGTTGCAGGTTTTGTACGCACGGTGTAGTAGGACCAGCCGACCAGGGATTCGGCATTTGGCGTGTCCAGTCCTTTGGATCTTCTACAATTCTACCTCTGTCTAATAACCTCGCTCTGCATGTTCTTACTTCTCTGATGGCATTGCCATTGTCTTGTTTTAAACTGATTCGATTTCAAAGAAGAGTTTGTTGTTTTAGCAAAAGTTTTATCCATAGATACTCTCCTTTTTGTTTTGCAAAGCTTGAAGATCACACCGCATTCATCTGTGCCCCCAGACAAATGCGGGTTCTGGTCATGTAGCTGTGTAGTTAATAGGCCAATTTGGCTAGAGGACACTCTTGACTCTAGCCCTTTTTGTGGTGAACACCGGAATCCTGTTATCTTTGACAAGAATGCGCTACAAAAAGTGCAGGTTTGCTACGATATACTATATCACGTCGAGGTCGAACTCATTAAAAATGTACGTACAGTTAAAATGGTGCGATGCCGTTTTTCTTGGACCGCAACGTTCGTTTTTCTGCATCCAAGATGTCGTTGTGGAGTGCCAGAACCGTGACTTGAGGATTAGATTAGGTACGCCCCCCCAGCTTTACATCAACATGACAGGGATTAGCAGATTATACTCGCAGCCTCAGGAATTTGGTTCGCTGATGAAAAGATGCGATGCGATGGGATGGGACTTGACTCCTCCAAGCCATGCCAAATGCAGCAATGGCATGCTGCATCTGCATGTGCTGACTGTACTCCTGCCACGGGCACGGTGCATCGGCCTTTTTAGAATGTACAGTGCTATCTGTACTAGCGATTGCTGGCTTCGCGATTTGCAGGTGCAGGGCCAGGGAGGGAGGATCGGGCAGCAGGTGATGACATCCCGTTGGCGTTAATACAAGAGGTGGAATCAGGCTTGGAGCAAAGGGAAGGGACCTCCGATTTCAGTCACCGGATGCTCCGATAGCTGAGCACAGAGCAAATCAGATTTCAAAATTAAAAAAACCGAGACTTTTGCGGCCGTGACCAGCAGTGACCGATTTGACATACACGGAAAGGTGCCATGTAGCCCTAGCCCAGCCCCGCTGAAAGCCTGAAAGAAAAATACGAAGGAAGGCAGCGAGTGGTACAATACCTGAAACGAAAGCTGCTGCACAGCAGTACACTTCACTCTAGCCAAGTAGCCAAGCGGCTACGGAATAACTTGCCCAGACGGTCTCTTGGCCCGACAGGCGACGGACGCTTTCGCACACCGCAAAAGGCAGTTTTTTTGCCCCCAGCCCGATCGATCCCTGCATCGTGATCCTGATCGCGATCGCTTTCCTTTCTACCCCGTCCGTCTCCTCTGCACTGCTTGCACGCATACGCATCCTTTGGGCAAAGTGAAAAAAACCACACCAGCACAGCACAGGGGGAGGGACCGAGGAGGGAGGGCGAGGAGGCGTCAAAAGCAAGCACGAAACTTCTGTCTCGCTTTGATCGCCTTTCCCCCTTTCGATCATTTCCTCTCTCGCTACACCAGGTGCAGTGGCAGTGCAAATAAGAGCCTTTCACTTTCGACCACAAGGGCATTACCTTGCCCTTCAGCATACATAGGTCGTCGTAGAGGTGTACCTCCAAATGCACCTGCCCATGTTTTCCTCTCAGTTTTATCCTTTGGCCACTATCATTGTACTTTGTGGCCTTGCCTTTGGGCAGGATGAGTGCAAGGGTGTGTGCCACCCTAGTGGGACAAAACACCAAACGCTCCCGCAAGAATCCAGCCAGGGTTCCCGCGGCCCCGGTCCGGCAAGGTGTGTGTGCGTATCGTATCGTATGTGCGTGCTTGTCGCAGACACATGCATGTGGATGTGGATGCACCATGGACCATAATCCGACATGTCAATCGGAGCTACGTACGTACTACGAACCCTAATGGTTTCTTTCTACTAGCGAGGTGGTGGTTTTTCGTGAACATAGTAGTGCTTCCTTATTGTGATTGCTGTAATATTTATATTCCTTAATCTTTTACTTGACGCACGTTATTAGGCCACGTGTCAAGCAGCAGAAATGCCTACGTCTCCCAGTCTCTCATTTGGCCACGTCCCTGTTCAGTAAGCAGGTTCTCCCGGCGTCCAGAGTCCAGACATCCAGAACCTTCGTCCCGAGCTCGAGCACACTGCACATGAGCGCCCGCCACCACGGCGCGCCCGGCGCCTCGGGCCTCTCGACCTTCCCACGCAGCTGCGGCCATCTGCCTCGGCAGCGGCTCCCGCGCTCGCCGGCGCTCGCCCCTGATTAGAAAAAAGCGGCGGCGCCAGGCGCCTCGGTCCTCACCACGCAGCGGCGGGGATCCAGGTACGTCCTCCTGTACCTCTCCTCCGCCATTGCTGATTTCGACCCAGCCGGCGGGCCTCCTCGGTCAGTGCCGCTGATTTGGGAAACCACCATGACACCATGCGTGCTCCCCATTTGTTTGCTGAAATGACTGCTATTCTGCTACCTGTTTCGTCGTCGTCTCTCCCCGCCGTGGCGCCGCCGCCTCTGCACTATCGAGCGGAGGTGGGCCTACCAATGTACATAGAAGCACGCGGACAAGCTGAGTTCGGCCAAGCGCGCAAGCGTCGGCAACCCGCAGCTATGGAGCCGTACCTTGGTCGGAGCGCGTTGCGCCGGGATTTCCCCGTCCCAATCGGGCCTATATGGATGTTGTTCCGCGCGCCGCCGCGGCCGTTGCAGCTCGTGGGAGTCGACTGCCTCTCATGCTCGTGCTATTTTGTCGTCCCTGCACAATGGCAACAGAGGGGTGTTCAGTTATCCAATAAACTGCATCTCTGCTGCCATTGTGGCTGCTTGTGGTTGCCGCGGCAGAGGCAGGCCACTCTCCGAGCCAGCCATTGCATGCTCCCCTGGGAAATTTATTAGTTCTCACCCCTATTCTGATCAGGCAATATCGCTGCTCACCACCATGGAAGCAGGCCAGGCAAGGTCAATATTACAGGACTATAGGATAGATAATTTAGTATGTTCATATTTGTCCATTCAGGAACTTGTAAAATCTACAGAAAAGTAATGGGATAGATAATTTAGTATGTTTATATTTGTGCATGGTGCCTACCGCATGCTCAATGAAATGTTGACAAGATAACTATATCCTTTGATTCATCACCATATTAAAATTTCCAGTCCATTTGCCATGATGGAAGGCATCGTTCACTTATAATTTTGCTCTCCACCATGTCTTTTCAGATGTTCATTCCAGCACCATGTCCTAGCATGGCACACTTAGAGGAGATGCAACGGACTATGATAATGTGTGTGAGGTGTGATGAAGTTCCTCCAAGCCTCAGATTTTCTATTATATATGAAATCTGATATTTGCTATCATAGGTGAGAGGGAGGGAGCAGAGTTGTATGCCGACCATGGTTCTTTATTATGGAGGACAAAGGGTAATAGCAATTGCACCAAGAGGTGAACTTTTCTAATACCATGATCTGCCTATAAAATTTCTCCTCAATTCTAAGTATGAACACACTTAGTCCAAAATGTAAAATTACCATGTGACAGCCACATACTTATTTACATTGGTAGAGTGCTCAGAAATTTATCACATAATACTACACAAACTATTAGGTGCCTTCATCAATTTTTTCCTTTGCCTAATATGGTAATACTTTTATACTGAATTTGGATTGCACCAAAACTCAATCCCAGATAAACATGTATTGCAGCATTCGACATATCCATTCATCTACATATGTTTGCATCACTTGTATCATGCTTTGTATTCATAATTCTTTAATTTCTACAGTTCTTTGATAATCTTAGATTTTTGAGTTGCAGGTTAAACTGTAAATCGAGATCCTGAGTTTTGAAGAAGGGAAATGCTTTTAAATCATAACCCGACAAATCTTAGCTTCATATCTAAATCAGTAAGGTGTATAGATGGTTCAAATCTCATTTGCTGAGTAAATATATTTTCTCATGAGATTGTAAATAACATAAACAATTAATTTGTATGTGTTCTTTAGATTCTATTGGGTCTCATCGAGAATTGCTGAGAACCAAGAGCATGATACTCCCCAACTTGTATGGCTTGCAATGCAACACGTTGCAAGTTGCAATATATCCTAATTAAAGTCTCTTTCATTGATCTGGTATGACTAACATTTTGGTAAAAGTTCAACGACATTTAATCTGTGCCCTTCTACCATTGCCAATGTGTCATTGCCGACATGGCATGATTGATTTTTTTTTTTACGAAGCATGTTTGAGTTAAAGAGAGACAAATTTAGCTGTAATAAGAGATCTAAAAATGAGATCATATAACATTTACCAAGATTATTTTGAAGCATGGTTCACAGATAAAAACACTGCAGGTACAAGCTACAGCTAAATTCGACTGTTTATGAGTCCTATCAGCTTATTAGTCGTCAATGTTGCAATTGCTAAAAGCATGCCAACTACGTTACAGATTTGTTGCATATTTTAGCATATTGCTACATCAGCAACCACATGTACAGTTACTTGTTACTTGTATATGTCAGAAAACTTCGTTGCTCATGTCCTTCATTCTTGATTGATCTCCGAGCCACATCATGGAATGATTTCATAGAGTCAGCAGGGCACTCCAACGAGGGCGCGGCAAAGGAGCGGGGTCAATCATGGCCCATAGACCTTCCGGTGGGCAACGGTGCGTATAAGGCTCAGGAATGCCCCCACACGACCGCGCCACACGCCCAGCGGCAAGGGCGCCCGGGAGGGATTCGCATTCGCTGCTCGCTTGCTGGTCCATCACTGAAACTGTGACGAAGGGGTAGGTGAAAAGTCAAGGAGACGCCGGCACCGCACCGGCTGACCGGCAGCAGGAGCGTCCGTCGTCCGTCCGCCCCGCTCGCCTGCTGCGAGCTGCGTGCCTGCGTTCCTTTCCTCTCTCTGTCTTGCACATTTAAGCCCGGGTGAAAAAGGTCTACGCTTTGCTCTGCAATCTGCTCTTTGCTGGCTGGTGGATGTCCGGAGATGAAAGGAACGCAGAGTGGAGAGGAGAGCGCGGTGGCGCTTTGCTCTTTTCTCCGTTCCACGGTGGTTCACTTTCAATGCCATTCATCAGGGATTCAGAGCTTCAGAGATTCAGATCATGGCAACCTTGGCAGGCGAGTCGACTGCTTTTTCGCAGGCCAGTTCGGGTGCGAGGCAGGCTGCTAGCAGAGTTTGTTGATCTGCTCAAAGATTCGGTCTGCGATCCTGTTGACCGACCACCCCCTTTTGCTTGCGAAATGCGAATGCTCACCACCAATCCAGCAGCCTGAACCTCGTCTCACAGACAGACGGAGAGGAGACAAGGAAGGAAATGTAGCCCGTCAGTCGGTGTTCAAGTACAGTGCTGCCAACTAAAGAATGTTGGACAAGGTAAACAACAGTTTTATCAACCTAAGCGTGTCCTACGGTTCGGCATATATAGTAGTTGTACTGTATGGAGGTGTATTAAACAACATTGTAGTAGTTGGATTGGGGATGGAAAACACACACGTTCCCCAACATTCTTGCCTGCTCGGCTGCTTCTCATGCCCGATTTCTAAATTGTTACGACGAGTGTGGTTGGGACAAGTTCAACAACACCTAGCGCAAGTGTGCTTGGGATCCAATGCAATGCAATGTAACTGCTGCCCCCACCCTCATTGCAACTTTGAAGCAAAACCATGGCCATCATGGAGGAAAAGAACATGTTCTTTTCTAGACGATCTTTGATGTGACCATACTACATACCCATGGAGGAAAAGAACAAAACTCTGTAGTCTGTACTCTGTAGGCAGCAGGCTCCTTGTTTCAGGCCTTGTTTGCCTTTGCAGCTTAGGTGAACAGTGACCTCAGGGCCCGCGAGATGTAAAGGTTGCGATGCAGTCCTTGAAATCAGATCAGATCACACACGTATTCTTGCATCTGGGGACGATTTTCCATGTCTTCTCAAGGCCACTTGTCGTCCTGCTCACTCACACATACACAGAGGAGAGAAGGAACCCCTGGTGGAAATTCTCTTGGATTCTTTATTGCTGACAAGAATCTTCGCTAATGACAGCACGTTGGCAATGAGACAAGGATTATATGTGCATTTTTCAACTGTTTCTGCCACCATCTCTTCCTGTTGTCGTGACAGAATTGTTCAACAGCACCAAAAGGATTGAACCGTGAAGAGACAAAGCTTTCAGAGTCCAGCAGATTAGCAATTTAGCACTACTCTGCAATTTAGCATACACATGCAACATACTAAGCCAGAGTGAAACATAGAAGATCAAGGTACCAATAACTTGTAGTCCTAGGAAAGAATGAATTTTGTATATAAACTTAACAGCAACTTTGTGTCAAAATGATAACACAGAACTGGATAAAAGTAGCACGGCTTTGCAAGACCAAAACTCTAAAACATCTCTGAAGCAACTTTTTCAGTCAAATAGCAACACCTAAGTCTGGGCACCAGTTCTGCCTCATAACAGTAATGTACACGCCACAATAGCTGCCCTGGAACTCCAGCGCTTAGTTTGTGAAATGCAGAGACCATATATTATTATTACCGTAATAAATGACTTAATGCGATACTATGTCCCACTGCAAGTCTGCAAATGAAAATTACCAAGTCGAAGAGGACAATGCAAGGGCGGCAGCTGAATTGAAAACCTTGAGGCCAAGCTCGGCGGTGAGTTAGCGACGGTCAGACGGCATGCACGACTGCGGCAGTGCGGCGGCTTTTCGTCTCCAAGCTCAACGAGACGAGAACCGACATGCAGCTTGGGCTTAATCCTTAAGGTGGCATGAGGAGAACGAAACGCGAGGGCGGCGATGATCTGTAAGGTTTATAGGGCGGCTTGGATACGCGGGTTATTCCGAATCCCGGGAAAATCGGAGTCTGGCGTCGATTTCCACCGCTCAGAAGAGGCCGTGTTGGACTGAGGTAGGAGAAGGGCGTAGAGAGGCCGGCCAGTGGGGACACGGCGTCAGTGTCGCAAGGGAGCGGGGTCGGCGTGGCAGAGAGACAGAAAGGGAGACGACAGCGCGTGCTGGCGGGCTTCTTTCGATGCGACGCCAACTGGGCCATCGCTCTTGCTGGACGTCGCGGAAGAGAGGAAAAGTCCGAATTTTTTATTTTAAATTTTTTTTAAAAAAAATTTACAAAAATAATTTTTGTTTAGAAATATGACAGAACTAGTCGTCTACAGTGGGCGTTTTTTTAAAAAACATCCACTGTCTGGGCGTTATATGTGACGTGGCATAGAGCCAGCCGCCGCCGGTGCCGGCTCTTGTGAGGGTGGCCTCACAAGCCGTGCGGGAGTGGAGGAGGGCGAAGACTGGAGGTTGTGGGCTGAATTGAAGAAACTGGCCAAAACGGGAGAAGAAGGAAAAAAAAGAGAAAAAGAAAGGTTTTCTTTCATTTCATTCAAAGCTTTCAAAAAGAAAATTTCAAAGACAAATCATTTCAAAATTTTAGAAATTAAATTTAAAATTAAATGCCCTTAAGATAATTTTGAAGTAAGAATTGCAAACTATTTTGGAAATTTTATTTTTGAGAAAATATTGTTGAAAAGGGTCATGGCGATGCTTGTTAATACCTGCGAATACAGAGTCAGTCAATACGAGTAAATCCTCAAAAAATTATCAAACTGTTGGTGCAAAGTTGCTTCCTTTTAATTGGACGTGGCTCACGGTGTCAGATATGTGTCGCATCGTGTCCATGAAAAAACAAAATCCAAGTCTTATATGAAAGGATCCGGTTAGAATCATAAAGTGTGGTAGAAAGAATTGCATATAGTTTATTCTACCACACTTTACATTCTTACTCTTATATTATCTTGAATCCACGTGATATAAATTAGTAGATTGAAATAATAGTCCAGGCGTCTAGCTCAAGCTCAGCTTCTTTTTTCAGTGTATCCACTTAATTTAAATCAAGTCAAAATAAAAGGAAACGAAGATAATTCTTCATTGAAAAAATGCAAAGAGAGAGGAGAAGAATACGAAAATAAACTTACAGTAAAAGAAAAAGAGGAAAAGAAAAAAAAAACTACGAGTACCAGTATCCAGAGAGGAATGCCCCCAATAGTTTGAATATCCACCGTGCATTTCACTCAAAGACAAACAATCATAAATAAAAGGAGAGAAGAATCAATCCGATTCCGATGCTATATGGATCAACTGAGGAATGGTACTTCCTATCAGCAGTTTATGTTACCAGAAAAAGATGAGCATAACAGCCCCGAGACAAGAAGCAACTATTAAGCACCATTGAACTGGGGCATCTCTGAGAACCAAAACGGTTAATCAGCAGGCACGAGAGTAATTGCACCTGAAGAGCATCACTTGCCATCTTAATTTATGCTTCATGAGTCACAAGATGCTTTGGTGTCTATCCAAACAAGATGTTATGGTGCCTACAACACCATAAGACCACAGTTCTCTTCTACATTTCAAACATGTAGGGAAGTTGGACCTATGTCAACAACTTCAAAGCAGTTTCCAATCAATCCTGCAGTGAGTTTTTTCTGGAGTCAATCATCTCGTGCTGTATCCGAGAATCATACAAATGGTTTGTGCATCATCAGGATATATGTGTTTCACCAGTAGTCTCTGCAACTGCAATCACCTTTCTTAATTGTGTGGTACCTATTGACATCCCGTACTACAATTACTCTGTCGATCACCATGCTAGCATACTTGAAGAATTCATGACAATGAGCACATATTCTCAAGTTCTTAACTATTCTCAACACCTTTCCTGATGGTGCAGCACCACTGATCAACCCATATGCAAGGGCCAACCTTTCGCTATGATGCCAAAACCCCTCATCTGCCTCCTTGTACCCTAACTTCTCTACCTCTTGAATCAATTCATTCAGCTTTTCATATATCTCTAGCAGTTGTTCATGCCTTCTTTCGTTTGCAACAAACACATGTACCCGCCCTCTGACCTCAATCCAACTCCGGCCACCTTCCTTCCTGACTCCACGGTCCCTCATTGCAGTCCATGCCTCAGCCTCCTCATTCTTTTTCCCAACTGCTGAGTAGACATTGGCAAGCATGACATAAGTTGAGTCATCCTTGGGATTAATCTCCAGAAGCCTCTGTCCCATAGATTCTGCCATGTCAACCTTGCGGTGAACCACACAGCCCATCAGAAGTGTCCGCCACACTGCTGCATCTGGCTTGCATGGCATTGTACAAGCAACGCCCTCTGCATCCTCTAGACGCCCCACCCGTGCCATTGCACCCACCACACACGTATAATGCTCAAGGTCAGGCTTCACATTGTACTTTGACTGCATTGATTCCAACCAAAACTCAGCTTCAGTGGCTGCTCCGGCATTACTACATGCCGTGAGAACAGCAAGGAATGTTAGCCCATCAGGAGCAAAACCCAGATCCATCATCTGGTTAAACAGCCCAATGACCGCTTGCACATCTCCCTGCTGAGCGTGAGCAGACAGCACCGCATTCCATGTGATCAGGTTCCGGTCACCGCCCAATCCCTCAAAAACCTTAGCTGCATCATCCACAACTCCAGCCTTACCATAAGCATCCACCAGGGCGGTCCCAACAGCCACATTTCCATCAAGCCCAACCACCACCGCATGCGCATGAATCCCACAAGTCTGCTCCAGCACAGCAAGCCCTGCAGCGGCACGGAGAGCACCGGACAGTGCATACATGGTAGAATCAACAGCATTTGCGCGCATGCCAGTGAACACAGAGAGAGATTCTTCATAGCGCCCGTTCTGTGCGAGCCCAACAATCGTGGAAGAGTAGCAGACGGGGTCCCGATTTGCAACGGGGATTTCATCGAACAGGTGGCGGGCGGACGCGGGGGAGCGGGCTCGGGAGTAGAGTGTGATAAGGCAAGAGGCGGAGTATGGGGACGAAGAGAGGGCGAGCTTGTAGGCGAGGGCGTGCACATGCGGCGCGAGGGACGGCGGCATGGAGCGGAGGAGTGAGGAGAGCGGGCCGTCGGCGAGGAGGGCCGAGGACATGCCGAGGACGCGGCGGAGCAGCGGGAGCGCGGAGGCCGGGGAGGACGCGGAGAGTGAGGAGAGCGAGGAGGTGAGCGAGGCGGCAGTGGGACGGAACGGGAGGCGGGAGAGAAGGGGCAGCGAGAGCGACGAAGGGTAGCGGGAGAGGAGGAGGTTGTAGGCGGCGCGTGAGGACCAGGCGGTCTTGACCAGGACCGCGTGGAGAACGGCCGGGTCGCCGCCCGCTTCGGCCACCGCGGAGGCCGAGGCCCTGAGGGACGCGGCCCCGGCGAGCATAGACGCCTACGGCGGGGTGCGATGGGCGGCGATGACCAGCGACGGCGAGGCGGCGGTTTCGGGGGATGAGCTGTTTTGGAGCGGCAACTCCGTTTGGATTTGAAGGCGTCTTGATCCTCGACTAGTTCCGTTGCCGCCCATCCCCTGACTCTGACGTCACTGATGCTCATGCCTCCGCCTTCCTACCCGCCGCTGCTGCCGCACCTTCTCCGCGACCTCCGCGGCCGCACGCTCAGCACCCAGCTCCTCGACCCCCCTCATCCGGTCCGCCTCGTCCTCGCCGTCCCCCTCCGTCTCCTTCTCCCTCTTCATCCTCCTCCTCCGCTCCTCCCTCCGCCCCTCCCACTTCACAGTCCCATTCCTTGCCCGCGCCGCCGCCCGCCTGTCCTCCGCCTCCCTCGCGGCTGCGCTCCACGCGCACCCGCTCCGGCTTGGACTCCTCCCCGCCGACCTCCACGTCGCCAACTCCCTCGTCCACATGTACGCGGCCTGCGCCCTGCCGGACCACGCCCACCGGGTGTTCGATGAAATCCCGCGCCCCAACCTCGTATCCTGGAACGCCCTCCTCGATGGGTACGCCAAATGCCGGGACCTCCCCGCCGCGCGGCAGGTGTTCGCTCGGATGCCCCAGCGGGACGTGGTGTCCTGGAGTGCCATGATCGACGGGTGCGTCAAGTGTGGGGAGCATCGCGAGGCGCTCGCACTGTTCGAGATGATGGAGAGTGCTGCTGCCAGGTCAGTGGAGGAGGGTGGTGGGGGTGGGGCGAGGGCAAACGACGTCACGATGGTGAGCGTGCTTGGAGCCTGTGCGCAGCTTGGGGACCTTGAGCGTGGGAGGCGGGTGCATCAGTGCCTGAGGGAGCGAGGCTTCCCATTGAACCTGAAGCTTGCAACCTCGCTTGTTGACATGTATGCCAAGTGTGGGGCCATCCATGAAGCGCTGGAGGTGTTCTGGTCTGTGCCAGTGGAGAGCACCGATGTTCTGATATGGAATGCTGTGATTGGTGGCCTTGCGGTGCATGGCATGGCCACCGAATCAGTGGAGATATTCCAGGAGATGCGGCGTGCTGGGGTTGTGCCGGATGAGATCACATACCTATGTCTGTTGAGTGCTTGTGTCCATGGCGGTTTAGTGGATGAGGCTTGGGAGTTCTTCCGCTCGCTTGAAGCGCAAGGGCTCAGACCACATGTCGAGCATTACGCTTGCCTGGTAGATGTGCTTGGCCGAGCAGGGCGCTTGGAGGAAGTGTACGGTGTTGTTAAAAGTATGCCGAAGAAGCCCAGTGTTTCTGTGCTTGGTGCTCTCTTGAATGCCTGTCATTTGCATGGATGGGTGGAGCTGGGGGAGGTGGTCGGTAGGCAGCTTGTCCAGTTGCAGCCAGACCATGATGGCAGGTACATTGGCCTGTCCAATATCTATGCTGTTGCCGGACGGTGGCAAGAGGCGAAGAAAGCTAGAAAGGTAATGGAGGATAGGGGTGTAAAAAAGGTCCCTGGATTTAGTGAGATTGATGTTGGTGGAGGGCTCTCCAGGTTCACTGCCCAGGACAAGACTCATCCTGGCTCAGTGGAGATCTATGACTTGCTGAATCTGATAGCAATGGAGATGAAAATGAAGGATGATGCAACTATTCCAGATTACCTGTGTGCACACTGCTAGAATTGTGGTTGCACCTGTGGATCACTCAACAAAGATTTTCCATGAAGCTGTATGATCATTTTAGAGTGAATCTGACATAGTATTTGCCACTCTTAGTCCTGGCCACTGAAGCACTATGCAAAGCATCATTTGGGCTAATATAATTGGAATGTAAATTGAGAGGTCAACCTAGTTGTGAGCAGATCCACCAGGAGATATATATTTGAGCATTGGAAGCATCATTTGCTGCAAATTCTCTTCTGATATAAGGGACGTGGAAATGTGGGATGCAGATGACATTTACATTGCTTGAATAGCAAACATATAATATTGACATCTGGATAAACTTTCTTCAGAAATTGCTTCACCTGTAGCTACTGTCTGTATGACAGATTTGGCAATAAGGTGAGGGTGTGCATGGAGCAATTTTGCAATCTGCCAGGAGCCCAGGAGCATGTTCCAGCAATTTATATGGAAGTGTATGTCATTCTGCTCTTTTTATGCATATCAGCGGTACAAAGTATTGGGAAACAGAATTCTGCAGGGAGGTTGCACAAAGTTAAACTGTACAGTAAGCCTTTACACAGAGAAAGGATTTGCTGAGCTTTGATTAAGCTCTGATAGAAAACAAAACATACAACCTCCAACAGCTTATGTGTGAACCCAGAAAATGTGGACCTGTCCATTATTTACTGGTGGCCGCCATGGGCTGCACCAAATCGTTTGTTTACAATTTTCATGGTTTGTGACTTGTATGCTATATCCAAACTCCAGGTGACCTTTCAGTCATTTGCTGTTTTCGCTACTTATCACGCAAGTCAAGCCATGCAAGAAACACCTCATCTGTTGATGATGTGATCATTGTGTTCTCACAAGCTTAGGCATCTTCCTTTGCCATGCCACCATCTCCCTTATCTACCTTTAAGTAATATCTGCTCTTCTGTTCAAATCCAGGCCTTTCCTTTTCATCACTCACCAATTCCTTTAAATTGTTGATCAGGGATGCTCTGTCATTCCAATTTCGCTGCTCTCACCGATCTTCTGCAGCAACTCCAGTACCTTGCTCATCTTGGGACAGTACCTGGCTTTGTGCACCAGGCACTTATCTGCCACTGAAGCAAGCTGGGTTGCTTATTTATGCTATAGTTCCCTTGAAGCCTTGTATATCGGTTACTGTCTCGAGCTTCTAAGGCTGAGTTGGAAGGGTAGGGCTTCACCCAATCTGCAAAATTCTGCTGGTCTCTTGGCCTGTTTTGGTCCACAGGTTGCTGGCGAGGCGGCCTTGACAAGGACCGCAAGGAGAACAGCCAGGTCCCCGCATGCTCCAGCAGCCCCCATAGAGGCTGAGCTGAGGTCCCGAGGGTGTGTCTGCAGCGAGTATGTCCTGCTGTGAGGCCGCATGCTGGGACTGGGGCGGGTGGCGGCAACCGGCGAGGTGGTAGTTTTGTAGGATGGTGCTCTTTGTTTGCATTTGAAAAATGAAAGAATCGGTTTATGGAGGATGGTTCTTTCTGGATGAGTTTGGAAATGTAAATTTGTGCTCTGTGCAGTGTATACAGAACCTTGACGGTTGGAACCAATTAATCTTCTGCAGTTTTATTGCCTGTTGATGGTTAGAAACGTTGTGCAATTTTATTACCTGTTGTAATTTATGTTCTTGGTACGGTTCTTGTGTCCTCATTGCACTACTCACTAGGCCTAGCTGCAACCTCTAGTGTAGGCACGGTTCTTGTGTTACAGTGTTAGTCTACCCATAAAAAAATAGGTAAAATGATTAGTCTCATTCGTTTGTATAAATCAACGACGCATTGACGGTGGCTTCGCACTCAAACTTGATTCACTGCTTCATAGGTAATCCGTAATTTGACGCTACAGGTAAATCATGTCGAGTTGCGACCGCGGCGCTGGCAATTGATAACATTTCGGACAGAAGTCTTCAAATTATCTGGCACGTGTGTGAAGCTACGACAGGCGAGGCAATGTTTTCAGAAGAAACATCTTGAACATTAATCCCTCGAGCAAATACAGCCTAACCTTAGGGTCATGCAGTTACTCATCACAGCAACCGACGAAATAAAAGTAATCTAACAGCGAAATAACAAAGGCACTGCTAGAAAAGTAATAAGAATCTTCAAGCTCAGGTAAAAGTATCATCGACCAAAATCAAAATGGCCGCTCTGCTTGGTTGGCAGGTTAGGCCTGGTCATCTAGCAGTAAAAGACATCCACCGCGAGTAAAGCCAAATCACAGTACAATATTGAAGTGTACAATGCAACAATATTGATTGCCGACTCTGATATCTCAGGAATTCCATGTGCTGCCGGAGGCCTAGTTAAGAGAGGCCTGCTGCCGGCCATCTGGGATTGAAAACAGAACCACCGGTTTCGATGATCTGATAAAAGGGGCATCGCACCTATAGTAGCCTTTCCTCTCAAGCTGTATGATCTCCCCACGCTTGAGGTTCCTCATGTTTGCATCTCCAAGGGCTGGGCTCTCACGTCGAGTGCAAGGGTTGAGATTCTCGAGGAAATCATCTTCCTCCTCTAGCTGCCAGAGGTCAACAACAGAATAATTCAACATTAATTTGTCGAAGAACAAGGAGTCTTTCTAATTAAAACTTAACAAGGAATTTTCCCAATTCTTTAATCTGGAGGCAGACATTGCATTCACTCCGACAATGTCCATTCTAAGGATTCAACATACTTCTCAACAAAGTAAAAAAAAATGATTCCACATAGATTCTCTTGTAGCATCACTATAGAAGATTAAGTAGAAAACTAGAAATTAAGGGGAAAACTTGTTAACAGAACTGCAGTTTTGCTGCATATCTAGAAGATAAAATACAATAGAATTCAGAATGTAATTTGGTTCAGTGCAGCTGCAGCACAGTCTTCTATATAATAAGACAACAGACACCTTATATAACACACAAATCACCTTATATCTAATTTTAGGATCAAACTAATCATCAAGAAACATGGACAATCATGCACAAAATGATATTTTTGAGCATCACAGGCTAGTATAATACATAAGCAATGGGTGAAGAGAGCAGATAAATACCTTTTTCTTGCTGATGAGATAATCAAATTCAACCAACGAGAGGGGGACTAGCTCCTCTATATCTGCTAGCCATGTGATCTTCAATTTTGTCATCTTCACAGAGCCCTCCAGATGTAGTTCTCCAACTAGTTCAGTAATTACTCCATTCTCCACCTTGATCTCTTTAATGATAGCATTCCCCCAATCCATAAGGGTTACTTCCTCACCCTTGCCAATGGCTGCTGCGTCAGCATAATCTAACCAAATTCTGTTGGCGAAGGTTGTAGCCTTCTTTCCAGCACCCTCAAATTTCTTATGCCTTGGTAAAATTCGAACAAATGGCTTCTCTGGACCATTTGTAAGAGTAAAGATGACACGCTGGTCTTTTAGCACAGCAGTATGCCTTGCGCACACTGGATCAATTATCTTCTTGTTGATTGTCCAGAGTTTATCCCACTCCATGAGATTCAGATTTTTTGAAGCACCCTTCAGCAAACAAAATAGATATAGTTTCAAAAGATTAAACATGGATACGAAATCGGTATTATGAACATTCAGGAAATATGAAGATAAAGCAAGAGGACATTAGCACAGAGGTGTACCTGTTGGAGTATAAACTGTATCAATGCCTCAATCTTCAAGCCACGACGTACTATGCCTTGGACAGTGGGAAAACGTGGGTCAGTCCAATCTTCGACCTTCTTGTTTTGTACAAACCAAAGAAGCTTCCGCTTGCTTAGAAGAGTGTAAACCATATTTAATCGGCTGAATTCATAAATTTCTACTCTCCTCAACCCCATGTCTTGAAGAATTCGGTAATATTGTGCATTCCTGTCATGATATTCACTGGAACGAAGAGCATGTGTCACCCCCTCCAATGCATCAACAAATGGGCAAGCAAAGTCATATGTTGGATAGACCTTGTACTTTGAACCAACACGATGGTGAGGATCGGTATTACAGCGGTAGTAAACAGGATCCCTGAGGGACTTGTTAGGATCCTGCATATCAAGTTTACCCCGTACACAGCACTGCATGCCCCTTTCAGTTCCATTAACCATCTCTTTCCATAACGACAGATTTTCCTCCACGGAATTATTTCTGCACCTTGACTCGATACCATCCATCCTCTCTTTTCTCATTTCCTCCTTTGGTGTGCCATCAACATATGCTTTACCCTGTTTTATCAAACTTTCAGCCATCTCCATTAGTTTTGGGAAATAATCAGATGTGTATGTAACAACATCATATTTGATCCCCAACGTCTCAATATCTTTCAAAACATTCTCGACAAACTCATTGCTTTCTTTTGAAGGGTTTGTGTCATCAAATCGAACTATTAGGCGCCCTTGATATCTTTCAGCAAAGTATTTGTTCAATAGCCCAGCCTTTGCATGCCCAATATGGAGGTAACCGCTAGGCTCTGGGGCAAAACGGACACAGACTTTCCCAACTTTTGCACCAGGGAGATCAACTTCTGGAGCTGATGGATCCTTTGAATCATGTACCTTTTCCTTAAGGCTTGGTGCAGGAGATTTTCCAATTCCTCGTTTCCCAACATATGCAGCCACAACTTCGTTCAGTGTGTTTTTGTATTCTGAATCTATGCTGTTGAACCAGCGGACTAGATTTTGGTATTTCTTTGATTTCCTTAGACTCTCCCACCGTTGACCAATTCCTGAAAGAAAATGACGCGGCAAGCTAAACATTACAATGCCTAGAGCCAGCCTCAAAGAAGAATGGTGAACCAACCCACAGCTTACCAGCAAGACTTGACCAAACTATAATGTCAGCAATTGTGAGACCATGTCCAACAAGAAAGGTCCGGGAGGCCAAGAATCCATCAACAAATGAGCAGGCATTTTCAAATTCAGAGCCTAAAAGGAAGGTGGGAGCATACTCAAGCCACTCAACAACCTACAAGTTTATTAACAGCAGGCAATCAGAATATAGAAAATACAGAAAATTGGAAATAGTAAGGACAATAAGTAACTTATCGAAAAGCAGTAGACAGCGGCATACATGCCCAAACTCAATATCATTCTTCCCAGAGAAGCAGGAAATTGATGCACTGCTGGCAATGTAGAGGAGGATTGGGTTGACACCAAGGAGTGATTCTCTGTACCCAAGCACAAAAAAAAAGTTGTATGAGAAATTATATAAACTCTCAGATGGTGAGTCAAACCTCAAACCAAATATAAGTATATGAAACTAGATAAAAACAGATAGCACTCAATTATTCGGAAAAATTACATATTGCCACACCCACCAGGATCAGGGACTGCCATTACAAAGTTGCTCACAAAAAAAAAGGTAAGAACAGCAAAGTAGAAATCATATTAGATATACTCATGTCCTGAGGATCATAGTGAATTGTGTGAAACACAACAGATGTTGCAGCAATAAACTGTGTACAACTAACAGTGCATCAGCCATCTCTAGTTCCATGCAACAACCTGAGGTTGACACTGGCAGCATCCCCACCCATATGAACTGTCCTAAAGCTAACTATGATACAAGTGGTATGATGTTTGCAGCAATTGAACAAAGAGACATTTTAATAAGAGAAAATGAACAAGTACCTGAGAAGAGGAGCAAGGACTTACCCAGAAGCAAACTGTAGGGTGGGTGTCGAGCCAGAAGCAAGGCTAGGATCAATGGTTATGGGTAGACCCACAAACTTTGCAGCGCAGATTATCGAAATTGGTGGGCTGTCCTGAAAGAATGCCAACTTTGCCTCCATTGTTTTTTCCCCTTAAAAACAGCAGGAACCTGAAATCAGCAGAAATCAACACATAAGCCAGCACAATGTGAACAGTTTAGGCTAAAATAAATTACATTAGAATCAAGGCATGCCAATACAATAGTAATAAGATGGGTAAAGCACTGATGGGCGCTAAGGTGCCAATAAATAAACTGAAGCCAGGCATTGAAGTATGATACAAGCAGTCGAAACTTCAGATGATTACAAAATTATCTTAACAATTTGACACGGCGGCTTTTCATGGCCATGGAACCAGGGGCGGACTTAGTAAAGGATATGGGTGTACACATGTACCCCTGATTGAAACAATCGAATTTAGCACGTTTAATACATGTACGCATATACACTTTAAATTAGATCAGATCCGATGAATACAAATAGCAAATTAGGGTTTGGGAGCTCGGTTTCGCACAGCAGGAAGGGAGGCCAGGGGCGCCGTACCTGGTGGTGCTCGTCGCCGACGAAGGGCCTGAAGAAGACCTGGACACCTGGCGTAGGTCGGCACAGCAGCTACGGCCGCCCAGTCGCCGCCAAGAGGGGATAGAGCGAGAGAGCGAGACCGCACGGCGGGGGTTTAGGGGAAGAGCAGAAGAGGCACGGCAGCCAGGCAGGGGTGCCGCCGCCGCGAGGATTTTTTTTGGTAACAAAAAGTTACGGGCCGCAAAATGTTTTTTGAGGGGATGGGCCGCGGGTCTCTTAATGGGCCGCTTGCAAAGATGATTAAGATTATGAGGCCCAGTTTGGCATATTGTTAATCAGATTTGTTTCCATGTGATCGATGTGACCTATGTCGTCAGCTCATATGTTAGCCAGCCGTTGCACTATTGGTTGAGATTGGCACATTCTAACCAAATCAAATTAAATTTTCATCTCTATGTTACTGAATCGTTGATAAATTTCAATTCAGTTTACGTGACTGCTCGTTCTGTGCCCCCGGTTACGCCTGGATATTCGTAGGCTTTGATATTTATGGTATTCTGCAAATATCTCAATGCCAGGACACAAAAGTGTAAGGACAATTTTGTTACTATGTGCCTTGCCCTTTCAAGAGAGGCTTTAGGCTGAATGTGTTGCCTGAAACTTTATTGAGTTTTACGCCTTGTTTAGATACCCGATTCGGGTGACCGAATCGGTGAAATGAACAGTGCGCGGCACTGTAGCACTTTTGTTTTTATTTGCTAATAATTGTCCAAACATTGATTAATTAGGCTAAAATGTTCGTCTCGTAAAGTACAACAAAACTGTGCAATAAATTTTTAATTTCATCTACATTTAGTACTTCATGCATTTGTCGACATTTTGATGTGATGGGGAATAACAATTCTGCATAGTGAATTTTAGAGGTGAATTTGGAAATCTAAACAAGGCCTTAGACACCTTTGGCGTTGACGTGAACACGTTGCTTCAGAAAATCATAACTGAGCCACGAATTAGTCCCAATGAAGAATGAAGATGCTAGTTTTTATCGGACATATTGTCAATCAGATTTTTTTTCCCCATGTGATCGATGCGACCTATGTCAGTGTTAAGAATTGCATAACGCATGGGAGTAATAGTAAACTGAAGAAACATCGTCCGGACATGCAGGACGCAGCAAGGAGGAGTTGGCGTTTCACAGGTTACTGATTTTCTTCGGAAAACACGAGCAGAAGTTCATTTGAAGTCGGAAGTGTCGAACCAATTCCGATTGGCAGAATTATCCGCAGCAGCACACGGCATTCATTCGACTAAGCACAACTGAACCTTCTCTCAGTTCTCTGTATAGCAGAAGACTAGCTTTGCATCTTCAGATAAGCATACAGAGATTAACATCAAATCAAGGTGAAGCTCCCAAAGAAAAGCGAGTATGGATTATGGAATCTGCTTGCTCATTGTTGAAATAAACCCAAGTAGACATACACTGCACTGCACTAGGCCTATGTTGGCTAGCATTATTGGTAAGCTACAGAGACGAGACATGCCACACTATCATGCTAGCTACTACCCAAGTACCCATTCATTCACTTCAGAGTTCAGAGACGATCGGAGTTCAGAGAGGCTGTTCTGTTCAGGTTGTCGCTGAAGCCAAAGTCGACGAGTGCGCCGGCTGAGCGAACCCCGTGTAGCTGCTGAGCACATCGCCGCCGCCCTCTTCGTCGTCGTTGTCCGTATCCCACAGAAACGCGGCGTGCGCGGCGAGGACGTGGCTGTTCTGCAGGGACGCCTTGGCCGCCCGCTCGAAGTAGCTGGAGGCGCGCTCCTTGTCGCGGTGCACGTCCCACACCAGCTGTCATACTCCGACAGGAGCTCGCCGTCGTCGGGGTCGGCGAGGATCGCGCAGGAGCAGTACTGCTCAGCCCTCCTGTAGTCCCCTTTCACCTGGAAAAAAAAAGGTAAGAACAGCAAAGTAGAAATCATATTAGATATACTCCTGTCCTGAGGATCATAGTGAAAGGGGAGTAGCCCTTCCATAGCTAGCTAGTCGCACCATTTGTTTTATGTAATCACAACCTCGTGCGAGTTGGACGGGTGTGTGTTGGGTGGGTAAGCTTAGCTTACTATGTAAGGACTCTATGTAGGTCATATGGCCACTCTCTTTTTCTTAATGAAATACAGGCACACGGGCTGCTCTCGAAAAAAAAAAAGGATCATAGTGAACTGTGTGAAACACAACAGATGTTGCAGCAATAAACTGTGTACAACTGACAGTGCATCAGCCATCTCTAGTTCCATGCAACAACCCAAGGTTGACACTGGCAGCATCCCCACCCATATGAACTGTCCCAAAGCTAACTATGATACAAGTGGTATGATGTTTGCAGCAATTGAACAAAGAGACATTTCAATAAGAGAAAACGAACAGGTACCTGAGAAGAGGAGCAAGGACTTACCCAGAAGCAAACCGTTGGGTGGGTGCTGAGCCAGACGCAAGGCTAGGATCAATGGTTAGGGGTAGACCCACAAACTTTGCAGCACAGATTATCGAAATTGGTGGGCTGTCCTGAGAGAATGCCAACTTTGCCTCCATTGATCTTTTTTTACCCTTAAAAACAGCAGGAACCTGAAATCAGCATAAATCAAAACATAGGCAGCACAGTGTGAATATTTTAGGCTAAAATAAATTACATTAGGATCAAATCAAGGCATGCCAATACAAGAGCAGTAAGATGGGTAAAGCACAGGTGGCGTAAAGATGCCAGTAAAAAAACTGAAACCAGGCATTGAAGTATGATACAAGCAGTTGAAACTTCAGATGATTCACAAAATTATCTTAAAAATTTTGACACAGCGGCCTGTGATGGCTGCGAACTCAGGGGGAGAACCAGTAAAGGCACACATCTATTGAAACAATCGAATGAAGTAGGCTTAATACATGCATATACGCTTTAAATTACTAAATCAGATCCGACGAAGACAAATGGTAAGTTAGGGTTTGGGTGCTCGGTTCCGCACAGCAGGAAGGGAGGCCAAAGGGTGGGCGTACCTGGTGGTGCTAGACGCCGACGAAGGGCCCGAAGAAGACCTGCGCTGGCGCAGCGGCGTAGGGCAGCGACGGCCGCCAGTCGTCGCCAAGAGGGAAATAGAGGGAAAGAGAGAGCGCACGCTGGCTGGGGTTTATGGACGGAGGCACGCTGGACGCCCAGCCGTCGCAAAAAGGGCAAAAGGCAGAGAGGACTCATCCATCCTTCTTATTCTTCCTTCTTTTTTTTTGGAGGAGGGACCTTTCTTAATGGGCCGCTTGCAAAGATCAATATGATTACACGGCCCAGTTTGGCTTTCATAGTTACCGAGTACGTGATTACGTTCCTCTGATTGCGATTGCGAATAACATCACGAGAGAAGCAATTTTTTTTTTATTTGAGAAGCAAATATTAGTACCACATCGCCTGGCGAGACTCAGGGAGCAGACGAGGTGCATATAAAAAGAAGAGGTACTCTTATTGGCAACTCATGCTTTTCTCGACCTTGTGGCTAAAATCAAGTGTAGTATCTGTTTTTATTAGTTTGATATCTGATATGTGGACCATGTGTTCACTATAATGGCTTGTCATTAGGGTTCTATAATGGCTTGTCATTAGGGTTCTCAAGTGTTGCTCAGTCCTTGCACTGTTGGTTGAGATTGGCATATCCCAACCAAATCAAATTGAATTTTCATCTTTATACAATTGAATTCTTTGAAATTCAATTAAATTTATGCATAGCCCAACCAAACCAAATTGAATTTTCATCTTTATACAATTGAATTCAAATGGGACTGTTCGTCCTGTGCCACCGGTTACGGCTTTGATATTTATGGTATTCTGAAAATATCTCTATGCAATGCCCTTTCAAAGAGAGGCTTTACGACTGAATGTGTTGCCTGATACTTTGAGTTTCAGACTCCATAGCCGTTGACGTGGACACGTTGCTTTAGAAAATCAGAACTGAGCATTGCCTCAAAGTCCCAAACTCCCAATGAAGAATGAAGATAGTTTTTTATCAGACATATTGTCAATCAGATTTGTTTCCATGAGATCGATGTGACCTATGTCAGTGTTAAGAATTGCATAACGCATGTGAGTAACAGCAAACTGAAGAAACATCATCCGGACATGCAGGACGCAGCAAGGTGTTTGCGTTCCACAGGTTACTGGTTTTCTTCTGAAAAACACGAGCACAAGTTCATTTTGAAGTCTGAAGTGTGGACCGATTCCAATTGGCAGAATTATCCGCAGCAGCACACGGCATTCATTCGACTAAGCACAACTGAATCTTCTCTCAGTTCTTTGTATAGCAGAAGACTAGCTTTGCATATTATTCAGATAAGCATACGGAGATTAACAACAGATGAAGGTTAAGCTTCCAAAGAAAAGAGAGTATGTAATCTGATTGCTCATTGTTGAAACAGACACAAGTAGACATACGCTGCACTAGGCCTGTGTTGGCTAGCATTATTGGTAAAATGGTAAGCTACAGACACGAGCACAGGCCACACTATCACGCTAGCTACCGCATTCATTCGCTTCAGAGTTCAGAGACGATCGGAGAGGCTGCTGTTCTGTTCAGGTCGTCGCCGACGCCAGAGTCGACGAGTGCGCAGGCTGAGCGAACCCCGCGTAGCTGCTGAGCACATCGCCGCCCCCCCTCTTCGTCGTCGTCGTCCGTGTCCCACAGGAAGGCGGCGTGCACGGCCAGGACGTGGCTGTTCTGCGGCGACGCCTTGGCCGCCCGTTCGAAATAGCTGGAGGCGCGCTCCTCGTCGCGGTGCACGTCCTACACCAGCTTGGCGTACTCCGACAGGAGCTCGCCGTCGTCGGGGTCGTCGAGGATCGCGCGGGAGTAGTACTCCTCAGCCCTCCTGTAGTCCCCTTTCACCTGAAAACCCAATGTGCAAGTGCCACCGTCAGAATTCAGGAACAAAAAACGTTTGCCTTTTTATCTTCTACAAGATCTGCTGGCCTGCAT
Source organism: Bothriochloa decipiens (assembly GCA_023333625.1). NCBI lineage: Eukaryota > Viridiplantae > Streptophyta > Magnoliopsida > Poales > Poaceae > Bothriochloa > Bothriochloa decipiens. The sequence goes on from CM041629.1 coordinate 4,702,060, forward strand.
CTGCATGCCAAATTCACAGTAGGACGCAAGATTGCAAGAAGAACGAGACTGGCGCTTGCCTGGTACAGGAACTGTGCATAGTTCCTCAGGAAGAGGCCGTTGCAGGGGTCCTCCTCGATCATCTTCTTGTAGTGCATCTCGATGCCGGAGCGATCCCCTCCGTTTCCCGACGTGACCAAGTTCTAGCCACCGCCGCCATCACTGCCACCGAACCCAGCACCGCCGCCGCCGCCGTCGACGCTGAGGAGGCCCGAGCCGAGGCGGTCGATGCCGAGGCCCCTGGCGAGGAGCAGCGGGTGCTCCTGCGAGTAGGTGCTGCCGCCGGCAAAGCTGAACTGGCCGAAGCGCAGCTCCCGCTCCACCTCGTACGCGTCTTCCTCGTCCTCCTCCTCTTCTTCGTCGTCGGTGGACGATGCCCGGGGCGCGCCCTTCCCGGACGGCGGCAGGTGGTGGTGGTCGTCGGCGCGGATGCCAGCTAACGACGCGAGGTTGTCCTCGGAGCACGTGCGCCGCATGCCGGCGCCGAGGACGCGCGAGCGCTCGTGGTCGGACCCGGACCCGGGACCGGGCAGGTGGCAGGAGATGTGCGGCGGGTGGTAGGCCGCCGCCGCCGGAGACTTGGGGAAGTGGACGGCCGGGCTGGAGACCGCCGGCGAGTGGCACCCGGATGGGAGCAGCGCGCCGAGAACCGGCGTGGAGGAGCTCCTCACGAGCATCGTGGCTAGGTGGATGTGGATGGCTGTTTCGCACTAGCCAAGGTGATCTTGCAAAGAGATGGAGTGGGGTGAGGTGATCTTGCCGTCCGTGCGATGCTGCTGCCGACCTGCCGCAGTGCCGCTGCGGCGTTGCATGTGCTTGGGTTTTAATTTAATAGGGGTCCCGCGGTAGCTGCGGCACATGACATCACCTGCATGCGTGCACGGGAACAGCAGCCTGCGTGTGTGGCGTCGTGTTGCCGAGCTAGCTGCCGCGTCGGGGCCACTGCTTTGCTGGATGGGCTCGCCTTACGGTGAAGGGCACGGGGCGTTGCGGCGGGCGTCGGGATTGGGCGGGCGCGGCGGCCCTCACGTTTGATTGCGCGATACGACGGTGACTCGACTCCACACACCCTTTTTTCCACCTCGGTCTCTCGTGTCGTCGTCTCCCTCCGCTTTTTCTTTTGCACAAGAAGCCGACGTGGGCACTCCTGTAACAACCCTAATTTTAGAGGTTAAAAAAAAATGGCCAAAATAAATTTTGAAAATAATTAAATAGGCAAAGTAAATATTTTTATGGAAATAAAGTGAGATCATGGTAGAAACATGCTTGAGCATTCATGTTGGTGCATATTTTTATTGTGTGCAGTTGAATTTGAGTATGAATTCAAAAAAAATCCAATTGAAAAAGGAGTTTGAATAAATGAAAAACCCATTTCCTTTTCCCCTTCTCTCTTTCCCTCCTTTCGGCCCGCTCCGCCCTCTTCTTCCTGGGCCAAAAGCCGACGCCGCGCCGTCCGTTCCGCGCGCCGTCGCCTTCTCTTCATCTTGGGCCAGGGCCACAGCCCAGCAAGGCGCGCCGTCCGCGCGGCCGCCTCCCTCTCGCGCTGCCGCCGACAGGTGGACCCCGCGTCGCCTTCGTTCTCCTCCGACTCGGCCGCGAGCCCGAGTCCGACCGGCGCCGTCTCCGCACGATCGGCCGCCCGAGCCGCGACTCCAGGCTATTTAAGCCTTTGACTCCGCGCCGCAATCCCTACCCGTAACCCTAGGTCAGCACCACCTTCGCTCCCAAGTCGCCGCAGCGACCCGAAACCCTAGCGCCATTGCCGCCGCCGCCGGACTTCGAAATCCGCCGTGACCGTAAGTCATTTAATGGCGTGGCTTGGCCTAAATCTCCTCCTTGATCTCCTAAACATAATGGTAACCTCAATTTTGATCCATTGGCTCACCTTGCGCCGAATTGCTGGCCGCAGATCGCCGCCGTCCGCCGCTCCGAGCAACTCGCCGTCCCCGCCTCGCCTCGGTCTCCGTCTTCGCCTCAGGTGAGCGCGGTGAGAGCTCCCCGTTCGTTTGGTACCAGTCTTGTGGTTAATGGTGACCTGAGTCGCGAGTTCCATGAACTCCGGCGAGTTCCGTACGCCGCCGGTGAGGTCCACCGTCGCGGTCGAATTTCTTCCCGGCCAACTCGGTGGTCCGATCGGTTGTCCGATCGGTGGTCCGATCGGTTGTCCGTTTTGATATCTTGAATCTGCGTCGTCCGTTTTGATTCGGACGGCCAGAATTACACCGTACCGCTTCACATGGCGATTTTGCAGAAAACCCCCTGGGTTTTGATGTATTCTGTTAAGAGTCCCTGGCGCTTTGGTCAGAATTCGTTTTCCCCATGAGAAAGAGTAAATTATTCTTAACAGATCCATAATATGCTTTGTCCATTGGAAAGCGTATTTTCCCTTATAACTGCTTCCAGAATACGTTTTCTTCTCTGGAAAACGTATTTTCCCGTTTCGGTTCAGAGTACGTTTTCAGCTATTTACAGTTTTGCCATTATCTTTAAAGGCTTATAACTTTCACGTTTTAGCTCCGATTTGGTCCGTTCAAATTGCGTTAGATTCATAATTTCATAATCTACGCAGTGGTACTACTTTTGAAATATTTTGGAAAATTTATATTTTTAGCCTATAATTAATGTATTTATTTATCTATAGAAAATCTTTGAAAATTCATAACTTCGCCGTTATAACTCTGATTTCAGTGAACTTGACGTCTGTGTGATCGTAGAAGCGAGTAGAATAGTTTGGTAAACATTTTATTCTATTTTGATGACATTGGTGTACTATTTCTCTAATAGCTCTTTGTTTGCTTCGTGTATGTATGCTCGATTGGATTGTTTGGTGTTGATTGTTAACGTCGAGTTCAGACGGTGAGGGTTTTGTTGAGCCAAGCTTTTGTGAGGATCAGCAGGACCAGCAGAACTTCGTGAACCAAGGCAAGTATAGCATGGATCTTCCTTGTTACCTACTCACTATAAATAACAGTACATATGCATGTGTCCGTTTGATGGCGTAGAGATTATAACTAGCTTTGATATCCTGATTCCTTAAACCTTTTGGGTGCATTAGGTAACAAGATGCTAGTGCTTAATGATATCATGATCTTGTGGCCTGATGAGTATTTGTGCCATGAACAGTAATAATGACTTTTAACTACTTGAGAAGTTATCAGTAACGTACCTTCTGGGATTTACAGTACAACTGTGAGGGCTATATGGCTCTGGTTTTAGCTCAGTATGAGGACCTTTTCTAGCATGTTAGCGGTTCCCTTTATGGCGCAAGGGGGGTGTGTTTCGGGTTGGGTGTAGTTGGACCTCTGTCTGTATGAGTATAGGCTGCGGTCGTGTGCCATCAGAAGGGGGATACTACATCCGTAGGGCACAGAAACCTCAGTGGCCCTAACTTGTTAGACGAACCTTTGAAAGGCTTCATAGTGAACGCTGCCGGTCCTCCTTGGTAGTGGGCTAAGAGGTCGACGGGCCTCGGGCGAAAGGGCAATTCACGGCTCACAGTGAAAGTGTACACCTCTGCGCAGAGTTTAATAAACTGGTATACTAGCCTTGGTCAAGGACACGAGCGGCCTTGGAAACTCCTTACACTAATGATGATCTCTCTTGTCATGTTAAATTGTTCATACATTCGCTGTTATGTTTACTATTCATTTATGTTACATTGATCATGATGGTTTTAGGAAACACTTGCCACCTTGATGCTGCTTAACTGATCAACTTGATTAACATATAAAAGCTAAATGCAGTCAAACCGTGTCAGCTTATTTGAGCCTCATTAACTCATGTTATGTTTGTTGAGTACGGTTGTGTACTTACGCTTGCTTTACTTTTAATTTTGGAAAATCCCGGATGGGTAACAGATGAAGGTTGAAGTGAGAGCTATCGGGATGAGTACTAGGCTTGGTGTTCACCGGTCGACGTGTCTCTGTGGGAGCTTCCGCAATAATGTTATCTTAGATTTTATTGTTTATGCGTAATACTCTGTAATAAATATTGGTACGTTATGTAATAAACAGGGTGATGATACTCTTTGTAATTTGTCATCCTATATGTGCGACTGTTCCTGGGGCACATATAAGGTTATTTATGCATTCTACTTTTATCCTTAAAAGTGGGGTGTGACAAGTTGGTATCAGAGCCGTGTTGACTGTAGGACGCCAGCCTGGATAGAATGGTCGTTCCTAGTTTCCTTTGTTTCACTAGTTTCATGCTTCTTAACTTTAGCCTTGTTAATTACTAAATTTTTATGCTCTTATACTCACTCTATTGTGAAAATCTTGACTCCACTCTAACCTATGTCTAAATCTTATAGATGCCTCCCTATACTCGCCGCATGACTGCTGCTGCATATCGTGATCTATTCACCCACCTGGAGACTAGGGAAGCTGTTCCGCCATCACCAACCCCGGTGCCTCCATCACCTCAAGCTGAAGAAGAAGAACCAATAGAAGCTTCTGAAGAAGAAGAACCAATGGAAGCTTCTGAAGAAGAAGAGTTAGAAGCAGTTCAAGATGATGGTCAATCCCCACCACCGGCTGCTGGTGGTTCTGCTGGAGGAGGTGGACCGCACGCTCCTATGGGATGGACTGTGAATATCTCTCGCGTACCAGAGTGCCACACCAGATCGCATCTGCGACTCATGAAGCTTCTCCGTGACTATTATGCTGATTGGGACCCCGCTGTGCAGTACACTTGCTTCCAATACACTCATCCGTTAGAAGGTACTTATTGGGAGACGAATGTGGCCATATGTTCCCCAGGTGTGATGCAGAGCGCCAACAACATTGAGATGATCTATGAGCATCCTGGCCCTAGTCCAACACAAGAGGATGGCATTGAGGGTGCTGCTTTTACAGCATGGATTGCTCTCCGTGGTCACCGCTTTGGACATATGCGAGATGATGAATTTCGTTATTTGCCTCGCGCTAATCACAGAATGGAAGCTGGATGGGGTATGAAGAGTCCTCATGACTTGCCACCTGAGTCACGGGAATTGGCACACTTTGCGTGTGACATGATGCTCAAGCATCAGAGCATGGTAAGCACGGTGGAGCAGCTGGAGCAAAAGCTTAAGGAGAAGCAAAAAGAGATTGACAGGCTCAGAATCATGACTGGGCAACCAAAGATCTATGAACCACTAGACCATGAGCTTCGACCTTAGTTTAAAAACCCCTATGTAATAGCACGTTATTAGAATCGTGAGTCATGTTAGTCGTGTTATTCTAGTGTGTGTGAACCTTGAGTGCTTGATGAGTTATGATTATGTAACATGGATGATTTGGATTTTTGTGTGATTGCTGGAGCTTGAGGGCTTGTCCTCAAGTTCCTTAGTAAGGGTCTTAAGGTTAAAGTTTGAATAAAATAAGTTTGGGTTGGTTTATCCTGTCTCTATCCTACCTGTTTTCTGAGCGACTTGTGATATTTTGGTTATATCTCGAAATCGGTTATTCCAATGCCTATGAGATTTTTCTGAGGAAAACTAGACTTCTTCATCTAATAATTCCCACAAGAATCAGGTCAATATCAGTTCTGAGTTGGAAGTTATGCTCATTGTAATCTGATGTAACATGCTGTCTGGAATATCTGAACAGTTCCTATTGTTGAGTTAATTTGACCACTTAGATGACAGAACCTAGTAAAATGGTCTAAATAGAAGTTGTAGAGAATTTCTTAACCTTTCCAAGCATATATAGAATGTCTTGTTTTGACATATGGATCTCGAGTTATGAAGGTTTTTCTATACTGCTAACATTGAAGCACGCCCAGAATTTTCAGTTTTGCAATCCTTATTATTATATAAGTGATTTGTAACCTGAATAACTCTAAGCTTTGATTTTGTTGGAATACAGATGGCTGCTTGGGGAGGAAGAGGTAACCGTGGTGCTAGAGGCCGTGGCCATGGTGCTGGTCATATCACTAATGAGGAAGTAATGGAGGCACAAATGCAGATGATGCAGACCATGACTCAGTTTGTACAGACCATGCAAGCTGGAGGGCTACCACATGCACAACCACCAAGGGATAAATGCAGGGAGTTCATGCAAGGCCATCCTCCTGTGTTTACCCACACTACAAATCCCTTGGATGCTGATGACTGGTTGCGTGCTGTGGAGAGGCAGTTAAACCTGGCTCAGTGCAATGATGCTGAGAAGGTGTTGTATGCTACGGGGCAACTCTAGGGAGCTGCCCAGAATTGGTGGGATTCATACCAAGCTGCACGTCCCCATAATGCTCCTGCTATCACCTGGGACAGGTTTAAAGAGGATTTCTTGGCTCGCCACATCCCCGAGGGTTTGATAGAACAGAAGGCCGAGGAGTTTCGGAATCTCAGAATGGGCTCGATGACCATGAGCGAGTACCATGCTAAGTTTGAGGAGCTGGCTCGCTACGCTCCCCATGAAGTTATGAGGGATGTTGATAAGCGGCGCCATTTTCTCAACGGTATCTATTATGAGCTCAGACTGCAACTGAAGGGCAGTAGGTATGACATTTTTGAGGAATTGGTGAACAGTGCAATTGTGCTAGATAATGAACGTCTGGCACAAGATAAGAAGAGGAAGATGAGTGGACAGGGTTCTGGTAGTAACTCATGTTTCCGTTCTAACTTCCATCAAGGGTTCAGGCAGAGGTTCCAAGGACCAGTCCATCAGAGGAATCATGGTCAGAACCAGCAGAGTGGGAATGGGAATCAACGCTCACACCCGCAGCAACGTCCCAATAATAGTCCGGCTCCACGTCTCACCGCCCCCAACAACACTCCTTTGAGGAATGGTGGTCCCAACACGCCTACAAGGTGCTTCATATGTGGGAAAGAAGGGCACATGTCGTACAACTGTCCAGATAACAAGATGAATCAGCAGCCCCCACAGCGTCCGAATAACAATCAAAGGCCTCCGCAGTATGGGAAGGTTCACCATGTGTCCACTGAGACCGCTCAGGAAGCTTCAGAGGTTATGCTGGGTACGTTCAACATCAACTCTATCCCTGCTACTATACTTTTTGATTCTGGAGCTTCGCATTCCTTTATCTCACAAGCATTCGTTAAAAAACATATCATGCCAGTCTTACCCATGAAAGATCAAATGGTAGTAAATTCACCATGAGGTGCTATACCAGCCTCATACTACTGCCCCTTGTCTAACATTAACTTAAGGGGGGTAGACTTTTCGACAAACCCTGTAGTATTGAATGCATCTGGAATTGATTTAATCCTGGGGTTAGATTGGATGGAAGCTCACCAGGCAGTGATAAAGTGTAAAGAGAGGGTTGTGGATATAACAACACCAAGAGGGGATATTGAAAGCATCTAGGCCCCTTAATGTGGTTTCGATGATTGATGACAATATTTACCATAACTAACGTGTGTTTTGCAGAAACATTGGTAAGTTAGGTTATGGTGATGGATACCGTGGGTAATACGGGTTTCATGCTCCCTTGACGATGGAAATCATTTCGGTTTTCAAAGGATGGTCGACAAGGTCAAGAATGGTTAGTTCCGATCGTCCATGGTGTTGGGTGACATCGGATTAGTCGTTAGGACTTTATTTTTCCTTTGGCCGTACCATTAAGGGGGGTGCAAACGGGTAGCTTGACCTAGATAAGTCTAATGGTTTAGGTGTGATGCACACTTGTGAAACTTAGCACTAGGTAACTACAAAAAGGCCCTAAGGTACGTTGGAGTTAAAGCCGTTCACAAAGATCGTCGAATTCGAAGTGGAACGGTTGTTTTAGCTGCACCGGACGCTGGACCGAATAGGACCGGACGCGTCCGGTCTATTCATTTGCGTGTGCAGCAGAGTGTTTGAACGCACCGGACGCTGGGACAGTGAGTCCGGTGGTAAGCACCAGACGCGTCTGGTGCAACGCCGAAAATGATAACGGACCGGACGCCGGCCCGGACGCGTCCGGTGCTACACCAGACGCTGTCCAGAAGCTATGTTTTCAGACCAAAACACCGGACGCGTCCGGTGTAACTCACCGGACGCGTTCGGTGGGTACGTAATGGCTAGCTGAGTTCGTTCACGTATTTGAAAGATTGAACAGACCGGACGCGTCCGGTGCTGGGGACCGGACGCGTCCGGTGACCCCGAAAATCGTGGTTTGGAAGGTAACGGTTGGATTTGGCCCGTGGGGCTATAAATACATCTCCTACCCCTCCATACCAGGAGTCTTGCCTATTTTCTTCAGCTGTACAACCTCTTTAGTGTCAAAAGAGAGCAAGAGCCCTAGTGAGGTGCTAGTGATTTGAGAATCCATTGATTAGCACTCATTAGTGATTCAAGAGTAGCAAGTGTGCATCCATCGTCTCATTAGGCTTTGTGAGGTCAAGTGAGAGTTTGTGCTTATTACTCTTGGTGATCGCCATCACCTAGACGGCTTGGTGGTGATTGGGAGTTTGGTGATCATCCGGCGAAGCTTGTGGATGACCCAACTCAAGTTGTGAGCGGTTCCGGCGATTCACCGCGATGGAGTGTCAAAGAATCAGCCCGAAGAGAGCACTTGGTCCTTGCGCGGATCAAGGGGGAGCTATACCCTTGCGCGGGTGCACCAACGAGGACTAGTGGAGAGTGGCGACTCTCCGATACCTCGGGAAAACATCGCCGTGTTCCTTGCCCCTTTACTTTTTGCATTTACTTTCTAGCATTTACATTTCCGCAATTTACATTCTTAGAATTGCCATGCTAGATTAGGATTGGAACTAGGGTGCAAAACTTTTCTCGGTAGAATCCTTAGGAACACACATAGGCACATAGGGTGAAATGGGCTAATAGGTTTTAATTCCGCAAGAAATTTTAGAATTAGCCTAATTCACCCCCCTCTTGGGCATCTTGATCCTTTCAAGTGGTATCGGAGCCGAGTTGCTCTAAATTAGGCTTAACCGCCTAGAGTAAAGATGTCTCATGGGGATAGACCACCACCTATGTTCGAAGGCGATGATTTTCCTTATTGGAAAGTCCAGATGGAGTCTTATTTAGAAGCTCAACATGCTCTATGTCTTAGAGCCGCCACCGAAGGTTTTCCAAAACCTAAGGAAGGCGTTCCTCTTACACCTAATGAGGAGGAGCAAGAAAAATGGAGTGCAAAATCCAAAAATCACATATTTAGAGGCATTTGCAAAGATGTGTTTAACCGTGTGCGAAATCACAAAAACGCCCATGAACTATGGACGGAACTTTATGCACTCCATGAGAAAACAAAGAGTGAGCGTGAGGAGCGCTATCATCTTGTTATGCGCAAATTAAATGCATTTGAAATGAAAGCTAATGAAAGCGCCAATGAAATGTACTCACGTTTGAACATTCTTGTAGAGGAACTAAATGGACTTGGGCTTAATCAAATGTCGCCATCCGATGTTGCAAGGAAGATTCTTTGTGTTCTTCCCATTGAGAAGTATGGCCACATTGTCACCGTGCTTCACCAAGGAGATCTTTCCAATGCCACCCCGACACAAATATTGGGAAAGATCAATGCTCATGAGATGTACATGCACCTCACTCCCGAGGATGGTGCATCATCTAAAAAGAAGGACTTGGCCCTCAATGCTAGCCGTCAAAGAAAGGGCAAAGAAAAGATCTCCTATGACAATTCAAGTGATGGTGAAGTTGATGACTCAAATCTTGCTCTCATGGTCAAGCAAACCACCAAGATGATGAAAAAGCTAAACAAGAATGGCATCAAGTTTGATAGCAAGAAGAAGAAGTTCTTCACAAGTAGCAAGAGAAAACTCATCTCCGAGATGGAGTGCTATAATTGCCACAAGCTTGGTCATCTTTCTCATCAATGCCCGGAGCCTCCAAGGGACAAGTACAAGAAGAAGGGCAAGAACAAGAAAGATGATACAAGTGATGATGATGATGAGCAAGAAAAGAAAAAGAAGGAAAAGTTCCACAAAAAGGAGTACCACAAGAAGAAGAATGGAAGGGCTTATATTGTTGGTGATTGGCTCACCGATATTGAGTCTTCTTGTGGGTCATCCGATGATGATAGTGATGATGAGAAGGTTGCCGCTATTGGTATTGGTTCTACACCGCCACCACAACCTCTACCGTTGTCTTCATCCTCTACACACTATTGCCTCATGGGAAAAGGTGACCGGAAGGTGAACTACAAGACCGGTGGAAGTCATTGGGTTATTGATAGTGGTTGTACACAACACATGACCGGTGATCCTCGTATGTTCACCTCACTTGATGATGAAGACCAAGATCAAGACAAGATTACATTTGGTGATAACTCAAAGGGAAAAGTCAAAGGGTTGGGCAAGGTTGCTATATCAAATGATTACTCTTTGTCAAATGTGCTTTATGTTGCACCTTTGAGCTTTAACTTGCTATCCGTTGGTCAATTATGTGATCTTGGCTTCCAATGCTTGTTTGATGAGAATGAAGTGATTGTTACCAAGAAAGAAGATGCTCAAGTGATATTCAAGGGTTTTAGATACAACAATCTCTATCTAGTGGATTTCTCCTCCAAAGATGCAAGCTTGAACACATGTTTGTTCACCAAAACCTCTCGTGGTTGGTTGTGGCATAGGAGGCTAGCACATGTTGGAATGAGTACACTTAAGAAGCTCTTGAAGAAAGATTTAGTGAGAGGCTTGAAAGATGTGAAATTTGAAAAGGACAAACCTTGTAGTGCATGTCAAGCCGGCAAGCAAGTTGCAAACACTCATCCAACCAAAGCCTTCTTGTCAACATCAAGAGTGCTAGAACTTTTGCATATGGATTTGTTTGGACCAACCACATACAAGAGTCTTGGAGGAAATCTATATTGTCTAGTGATTGTTGATGATTATTCAAGATACACTTGGACATTCTTTCTTCATGACAAGACCGAAGTGGCAAGTTGCTTTAGGAAGTTTGCAAAGAGAGCTTAAAATGAATTTGATGTCAAGATCAAGAAGATAAGAAGTGACAATGGGAAGGAATTTGACAACACACACATTGAAGCCTATTGTGATGAAATTGGGATCAAGCATGAAGTATCATCCACCTACACACCTCAACAAAATGGCATAGTAGAGAGGAAGAATCGGACACTCATCACACTTGCAAGAACCATGCTTGATGAGTACAATACACCGGAGAACTTGTGGGCCGAAGCAATCAACACCGCATGCTATGCATCCAACCGGTTATATCTTCACAAGTTCCTTTGCAAGACCCCCTATGAGTTGCTAAATGGGAAGAAGCCGAACGTCTCATACTTTCGGGTGTTTGGTTGCAAATGTTACATCTACAAGAAAAGGCAACACCTAGGAAAGTTTCAAAGACGTTGTGACATTGGCTTTCTTGTTGGCTACTCATCAAAATCCAAAGCATATCGTGTATTCAACCATGCCACCGGCTTGGTAGAAGAAACATATGATGTGGAGTTTGATGAATCTAACGGCTCCCAAGGAGCAATTGAGAATCTTGATGATGTAGGTGATGAACCATTGAGGGAAGCCATGAAGAACATTCCCGTGGGAGACATCAAGCCTAAAGAGGATGATGAAGATGATGTGCAAGTCATTCACAAGCCCTCTTCCTCATCAAATGCGTCTCAAGATGAAGATAAAGATGGGAGACACGAACATGAAGATACTCATGTCTCCCATAAACAAAGAGAGACACAAGCCCAAGATGTTGATGCTCCTAAACCTTCTCCTCAAGTGGTTGAAAGAAGAGCTCCACAACTTCAAGCCCATCCTCAAGAACTCATCATAGGGGATCCAAAAAGGGGTGTTTCAACTAGATCTCAAAATATGACTAACTTTGTTGAACATCACTCTTTTGTTTCTTGCATTAAGCCTCAAAATATAGATGAAGCTCTCAAGGATCCGAATTGGGTGAATGCCATGCATGAAGAATTGAACAACTTCACCCGTAATCAAGTATGGACACTTGAAGAGCGTCCCAAAGATGCAAGAATCATTGGAACCAAGTGGGTGTTCCGCAACAAGCAAGATGACCAAGGCACCATTGTGAGAAACAAGGCAAGGCTCGTGGCAAAGGGGTTCTCTCAAGTTGAAGGCTTGGATTTTGGAGAGACCTTTGCACCGGTTGCAAGACTTGAAGCCATTCGTATCCTCCTTTCATATGCATCACATCATGATATGAAACTATTTCAAATGGATGTGAAAAGTGCTTTTTTAAATGGCTTCATTAATGAGCGTGTCTATGTTGATCAACCTCCCGGTTTTGAGGACCCTAGATATTCTAATCATGTTTATAGGTTATCGAAGGCATTATATGGGCTTAAGCAAGCTCCAAGAGCTTGGTATGAGCGCCTTCGGGACTTTCTTATTGAGAAGGGCTTCACAATTGGGAAAGTAGATACTACACTATTCACCAAGAAGCACAATGAGAAATCTTCATTTGTCAAGTGTACGTTGATGACATCATCTTTGGTTCAACAAATGAAGAAGAATGCAAGAGATTTGGTGACATGATGTCAAAAGAGTTCGAGATGTCTATGATTGGTGAGCTCACCTTCTTCCTTGGGTTTCAAATCAAGCAATTGAGAGAAGGAACCTTCATATCTCAAGAGAAATACACCAAGGACCTTCTAAAGAGGTTTGATATGAAGGATTGCAAGCCAATCAACACACCCATGGCATCAAATGGGCATCTCGATCTTCATGAGGGAGGTAACTCGGTTGATCAAACTCTTTACCGTTCTATGATCGGTAGTTTATTGTACCTTACCGCATCTAGGCAGTGTATGTATGTGTGCTCGCTTTCAAGCCGATCCTAAGGAAGCTCATTTAAGTGCCGTAAAAAGAATCCTTAGGTATCTTAAGCTAACCCCAAGCATTGGCCTATGGTATCCCAAAGGAGCAAGATTCCAACTTGTTGGCTATTCCGATTCGGATTATGCCGGTTGCAAAATTGATAGAAAAAGCACATCCGGAGGGTGCCATTTGCTTAGGAGGTCACTTGTCTCTTGGTCATCCAAGAAGCAAAATAGTGTTGCTTTGTCCACCGCCGAGGCGGAATACATTGCCGCGGGGGCTTGTTGTGCACAAATTTTATATATGAAGCAAACCCTCCTTGACTATGGAGTCAACCTCGGTCAAGTAACACTATTGTGCGATAATGAAAGTGCCATTAAAATTGCTAATAATCCGGTTCAACACTCTCGTACTAAGCACATAGATATCCGCCACCACTTTCTTAGAGATCATGTCTCTAAAAGGGATATATCTCTAGTTGGTGTGAGAACGGAAGATCAACTTGCGGATATCTTCACTAAGCCCTTGGATGAATCAACCTTTTGTAGGTTGAGAAATGAGCTAAATATTCTTGATCTAAGCAATTTCATTAAAAGATAAATGTGTCGTCAAATTGCATTGCATTGTGATATAGTGCATATTTAAATACTTGTAATGCACATAAGACTTGTCTAACATGGTTAAGATAACCCTCTTTAGAGGTGTGAAGAAGCTTACCCTTGGTTCAAACTTGACAAGTCGACTAGATTCAAATTCTTATCGCATTGCATATGCATGAATGATTTTTTGTCGTTTGGTTCCTCGCTCGATCTTATTGCCTATTTTCATAAAAACCTAAGTATATGGTAAGCCTATGGCAAAATAAATAAAAAAATTGAGGGTTTTCGAGTGAGGTTCTCATACTTGTTCCAACTAGTGTTTATTTGAATCTTATTTGAGTTGGAACAAAGTTGGGAGAAAGCGTCGCGAAGGGGCTCAAAATCCGCAAAATTTGAGCACCGGACGCTGAAACCCAACGCACCGGACGCTGCCCCCGGCGTCCGGTCAGTTCAGCGGCCAGCGTTTCCTGAAATCTAAAGACCGAACGCTGCACAGTAACCCGGCCACGTCCGGTGCCGGATGACAGGACGCGTCCGGTGTGGTCGAGCAGTAGTTGTAAATTTTTTCAACGCACCGGACGCCGGAGCCCTGCGTCCGATGCCTCAGACCCAACGCGTCCGGTGCTATCGAGTCTTTTCGGGGCTCTCTGGACCGCGTTCGGTGCCCGGACCAGCGTCCGGTGCATAGGACCGGACGCGTCCGGTGCTCGGTTGACGGGCGTTTTTAAACCCGACAAGTGGGCCCTTCGCGCTAGGGTTTTCGCTCCTCACCGCGTCGCTCTCACTCCGTCGCCCCTCACCGCGCCGCCGCGCGCCTCGCCCCGCGTCGCCGCGCCGCCGCCGCGCGCCCCTCACTGTGCGCCCGCACCACGCCGCCGCG
>CM041629.1:4726289-4783039 GCA_023333625.1 Bothriochloa decipiens
GTCGACGTGTCTCTGTGGGAGCTTCCGCAATAATGTTATCTTAGATTTTATTGTTTATGCGTAATACTCTGTAATAAATATTGGTACGTTATGTAATAAACAGGGTGATGATACTCTTTGTAATTTGTCATCCTATATGTGCGACTGTTCCTGGGGCACATATAAGATTATTTATGCATTCTACTTTTATCCTTAAAAATGGGGTGTGACAACTCCGGTACACATCGCACACGGGCATTCACGTGGTTTACGCCGGCGAGCGGCTCCTTGGCAACTGGTGCCTTCTGCTCGTGATTTTCATCAGCTCACCTCAATCATTCGTCCGCGTTGGTCAAGCCAGGTCTCGGAGAGGGCGTGTCGCAAAGGTGGTTCGGCCAGCATTTGACACCTTAGTGCTACTAGTGTCTTGGACGATATGGAAAGAACGAAACAGCAGGGTGTTCAATGGCAAGAGCGCGTCCGTGTGACAGGTCGCGGCGTCCACTCGCCGGGAGGCTGATGATTGGTGCGAGGCAGGCTACTCAACAGTAGTAGGGTTCGTGGCTCTTTAGTCGCAAAGCTTGTTACACTTGTAATAAAAACCAGATGTATCCAGTAGCATAGGGTGCTTGTCTTGACCATCCATGAAATACAGGCATATATGTCTGCTCGCGAAAAAAAAAAGCCGGGTCTCGGGACCGCATGTACCGTCGCTTGGCACGTGTCGAAGAAGCAGTTATGGGAAGGTACACGTGTGTTTAATCATGTACGGTCTCATATTTTCCTTCTATTTTTTGCGTAATGTATGTATGATCTCTGTTGCTGTTGCTTTCGTTGCTCATTTTCGGTAGCCATGTGATCTGATACTTCGCAGCGTGTCCCAGAATTAATTAATTCGAGTATGATCGAACAGAGGTAGGTAGTACTCTTCATGCGTCGCACTGAGGAAATGCAGCTCGATTTCTTCATTACTTGCATAGTTGCAATTGCATCCGATGATCCAAATCATGGCGGACCGTGCAGCGCCACCACCGCAGCGCTCCTGGCGCTCGCCGACCCTTCATTGTTCCCGTGCTGCTGCTGGCATGGCTGCCTCCTCGCGAGTCGCGACGGGCGCCGCCGTGACGGCACTCAGCCGCTCTGGCCCTCGGAGCCCTGTCCATCCTGTCGCCGTGTCACGCTTGGTGCGGAAGTCGGCAAGCCCGAGCGACGACTGCCGCGTCGACAAGGGGAAGCGGGCGCATCGGGGAGCTGGCGGCGTTAGCCGACCACGACGCCGCCGCACCCGGCGTTGGCCGTCGTGATCGTTAGCCAGGGGCACGGCATCACGCCATCACCGACCACAAGAAGGCCAAACACTACCAGCACTGCGTCGCCGAACGTATTGCACAGGGGACGACGCATGAGACTACTACAACTCTATTACTAGTCATACTGGGCTGGACTGTGTTGAAGAATCACTTGCATTCTAATCTTGCGCCGGCGACGGCGATGCAGTATATGATGCCATACCTGTATTTTGAATGTAGCTGTGCCACCACAGACAACATGCAACAGGCTAAGCAATTTGCAATCAATCAGGACTGTAATAAGCTTGTCCTATACATATACAGTCCTTGTGTAAAGGGGTCTTTATATCAACCCCCATTGTTTTTTGATTCTATAATAATGTGTGGTTCGAATGCACATACACTGCCTTTTCAGAACCGTGTGCAGAATCTGCAGGTGATGTACCGTACGTGTCTTCACCGCCCTTCCGCTTGTTGAGCCAGTTGGTCCTGTCGCCAAATACCAAGCAAAACTTACAGCTCAAACCACCACACCAAGTTTGAAATATGCTAATAATAACGATTCTTTAGCAATATTGCCGGAGATGCTATAGCAAAGTGCAACAGTGCAGAACGGATGCCAAGAACTACCTCAGTTACAAACTAGTATATTTCACAAACTAATGCAACAAAGCAAAAGCGCCAAAGTAAGTAGTACTACCTCAGTTACAAAGAAGGCATGGAATCCATAAGGAACCCTATTAGGAAGCTCAACCACTGCAACTGGATCAGCAGACATTGTCTTCGCATCTATAACATTTACTTCAGATTTCCTGCATCCAGAAGAAAACATGTCAAATCAAATTACAAATGTCAAATCAAAATAGTAAGAGCAAGGCATATGCTGGGTTCCTGAGTTTTCAATATCATCAAAACCATTGTCTATTAGACATGGCAATATGATGGGATAAGAGGATGCAGAGTCAAGGAATGGAGTACCCTGTATTTTCGTCGTGTACAAAGAATATCAAATAGCCATCATCTTCTTCTCCAGATACACCTGGCTGCTTGGGAACAAAAATCGCCTCTGAACCGAATCTACCAGGTCCCAGGTCATATATGCCTTGTATATTTCCTCCCACTTCAAGTTCTTTCTTACCACTCTCCGGTTCAGCATGCAGATCAAATTTTATGATGCCAGTCACCTTCGCAATGCTGTCAAGTATAGTGCAGTAGACATACCGCTGCTTTCTGTTTTCAACAAAGTGGCGAATTAGAAAGCCTCAGAGCTTCAGGAAGCATCTAACTAGAATTATTAATGATGTTCAGTTCATATTATATCTACCACAGAGGAAAATTTTAAAAATAAAATTGACAGTAAGCGTGTTCCCACTCCAACAAAAGAACCATTGCTAACTGAACTGAAAATTTCCAATAGAGGTACCTGCCAGTATAGCTCTCATTAACACGAGGAAAATCCACAGCAGAAACAGACAGTTGCTTTTGTGAAGCAGCACCCGTTTTCATGTTGAATCTCATCTCGTACCTAAAATATTACCATTATTAGGAAAATGCCAAGCACTGCATTATTTCATATAAAAATATAGATCAGGATTGCAGGTATATACAGCTCATTCCCGAAGTTTTCGAGCTTTTCATCTTGATATCCATTCACCTTGTCCAAATCTGGATTCTCAAGGCGGCAGGTAATGAGAACAACTTCATCACCCTCTTCCCAAGCATTAGCTGTGGCAACACATGTTTTCAAAGATAAGCTCAAACTAAGAAAGTGCAATCATGGAAATGCATAGTCAAGTAGAGTAACTGGAAACAGATCTAGCTTGAGTTCTGTTCTTCGTACTGTCATAATTCTATCAGAAGCTCCTAACGATAGAAACACAAGTTTGCAGAAAAAAAAAAGAGGAGGTTCGAGAAGAAGTTAAAAAGACCTACATTAAGATTTCCAGCAGAAAGCTAAAGGTGACATACCATTATGGAATATGAAGCAATTAGGGAGTTCAAACCATCTGATGAGTTTGTCATCCGTTGCATAGCGTGGGAGAATACCAAAACGAGCTTTCTTTGTAGGATCAAACTTATAGATAAACTCACCGTTCTTCACCATTTCCTGCATACAATAATATAAAACAATAAGGATCCGGTTATGAAAATGGGTTTGAAGCATTTCCTGACTGCCATGAAATAGGAATTAACTAGGACATCCACCAGAAGCACAGAAACAAAATACAAAGAAGGTTTTCTGTGCACCAATATCACACACCTTTGGTCGGAACAACAAAGGAAGGTCCATAAAAATAGAGTAATTCTCCGTGATGGCAAAGTCATGCATCATTACAGATTCTGGAATTGTTATTGGCACAGGATCAAGCATAGCTCCTTCTTTGGTAATCACACGGTATGTACAGTATGGAGGTTCATGTGAATATCCAAATGTGAACATTTCATCTGAAAGGAGAGTAAATACAAACATTAAAGTTTTCAGAAATCAGAGGGAATCAAGAAATAGTACTGAGCCAATGTAATTTACCTGTAAACGGGTCAACCTTTGGATGGGCAGTGAAAGAATGTTTCAACATTTTGTCATAATCCAACAAGCCAAGAGTCTGCAAGTCTCCATCTTCAAGGACCTTAACAACATCTGAAAATGTGGAACACAACTTATGCATCAGCATAGTTACTGCAATGGATGTTTGGTTGGTGGATAACAAAAAGGTTGCAATAAGGTGTAAAAATTGTCATGAAACAGGATGTGATCTCTGCATAGATGCAAGCAGAATGCGCCATCGGAAAAGATTTTCAAGATTCCTGTGGAAAATCTATCTTACCCACTGTCACACAAGTTTTAGGATATGATTTTTTTTCTTTGTTACTTATTGTTAGCCACAAGAAGATAACAATGCTGCTAAATTTTGGGGAAACTTTTTACGATTTTATTTATACACAGAAGTTAGATGCCTTCCCAACAGGGCATGGCCACAAAAAAGAATGTCATAATGTGCTGAGAACTTACATGGCTTATCTGCTTCTGACAAGGACATGAGTTTACCATGATGATATATAAGTGCAGTATTAGCTGGAAAAAAAAGGAAGGCATCAGAAAACCAAAATGCCCAACAAGCAATTGCTCATGAAACAGTTGTAAATTTACATCAAATACAACAATGCCCTTAATTAGACATTATATTTAACAGACACAGCATAAAATAAGGTGGTACCTGTCCCAAATCCATAGGTAAAATCCAAGACTTTGAATTTTTTCCGAAGTTGCTGCATTTGGACCATAAACAATCCAAAAAATCCCTTCAGATCTCCAATCTGCAGATAATTGAGAGAGGGGATAATCACAGGCATGTATGATTTTGTAAGAAGCTGATTGTAAGGGGTAAACACTGCCAGGAGGACAGGAAGCTGGAGCTGGCTTAGAGATGAATTAGACTGAAAGGCTTAAATAATTAAACTGACTCTTCATTGCTTGATTGATTCCAAAGGGTGGCAGCCTCTATAAACTTGAAAGAACAAATCTAGATAAGATCGGAGATTAACAAATAGAAAAATTCTAACATCCCTAATCTCATGCTATAATACAAGGTACTATCCAAGTGCATGAACATTTCTGCACGTAACTGATGGCCAAAACTAAAGTTGTAGGGTTTGAATTAGTATTTTTAGGATCAACATTATCCTTGTATTGTCACATGGTAAAATAAACATCATTTCTATGATACTATTGTGTACCAATTGATGCCATAACCAAGAATAAACTAGGCTCTGAAATCCAAACATGTCATCAATATAGCAGGAAAGAAACAAAGATGACATCACAAAGTAAGTCACCATGAAGAATTGAAGATATGACAAGTTATAAGCAGAGGAAATTAACCAAAAAGAATAACTATACTCCAAGATGATGGTCATTAATTTGGAACTTTGGAACTTTGGATGTATTATCATTAAAATCTTAAAATCTAAGCTGATTTCAGAACAAATAGTTCCATAGCAAAATGGTTGATCAAAACAAGCATATGCCTAGTATGTATTCAGAATATTAGTGGATTGAGAGAAAATTGTCACACATTAGTTAGCTAAAAAGAGCAGACTTTGGAGATGGAGATAGGTAGGTGTTACAACATCAAATGGTCATTTGCTATAGGATGCTTAGGTTTTGAGTAAAACAAGTGAAATTACCTTCATAAACTTCGCTCCACCAAAATACTCTTCTTGTTTGAGGCGAGCAGTCTTCACATATCTTGATACATAGGTAGCTTTTCCATCTTTAATACGCATGGCATGAATCATCCTATTAGACAAAACGAAGATGGTATCACAGTTAGTACACCATGAATTATTAACATGACATCTTGCATTTTTGTAGAGTATTCACATGTCTTTCTTCATTACGTCCTGACAATTCTTTGAATATTGACATGTTTATAACTATGTTTTTTTTCATGTTCCCTTTTCTGATGAGCACTGAACAATGAAAATACATAACCGACATCTTAAATTGTTCATCTAGAATTGCATATACCATTGGGCATTAACTTTATTATGTTTTCCTGTCACCAGATGCAACTGTATATGAAGAGAATTTTGTGATAATAGAATTGTTCTAATTCTATGCCGCTGTAAAGAATCAAATATACATGAATGGAATATGCAAGTGGCAGCAGGATTGAACGAATGTATGCTAGAACTATGTTATTCCAAGCCAAACAGGAAGTACCACATACCCATCTCCATCAAACCTGCATAAACAAGATTGAAAAACAAGTAGTTAGTTACAAATACTACACTCGAATATTTAGAAATAGGAATGGAATTTGCATTACAATCAAATAAGTAACTGCAACCGCAGCAGTACACATTTATGCGTACATTAAGGAAGATGCGTGAATGCACGTCTATGAATGAGCCCTTCTGGAATTATATAGACGTATAGAATATTATGCTTTAGTAACACTATGTAATATGTGATTAATGCCCTTGGATTGGAACTGCAAATTGGTGTTTAACCTTAGGTTTTTACAGAAGTGGAGCAGTGACTACGACGGTGTCTCTAAGGAGAAGGGAAGTTGTCGTGTAGTAAGAGTCAATACCAGTGATACCCAGCAACAGGGACAAACTTTGGATTAGGCCCAACCCTGACAAACTCTCCATTCAAGCATTCCTGCAAAATGACCAAAAAAGAATAGTGAGACGACGAAAGGAGATATGAACAATCTAGCAAAAACATGACTGCATAAGGAAAATGTCATTACTAAACCGAGTTGTCTCTGAGAGAGGCAATTTTCATTATTGCATTTAAAGTCATTCCTTTATAATGGGAGATTTATTAAATTAAAGGTCATTGCTACAGATTGTTGTAGCCTGCAGCGACAAAAGGCATTGCGAAGACATAATAACAAAAGATAAACAGAATAATGGGAGAAGACCAGGCAAGAAAAAAAAAATAGAAGAGTTAAGGTGTGAATCATTAATTTAAGATAGTTTTAGTTGACTTTTACAGTCCATCTACTGGTAAAAGGAATGTTGTGCTCCAATGCTTCATACGTACACATGTTGACTACCAATAGGCAAGGTACTAGTTAAAGGGCGCACAACAGAACAGGTCAATGTTTTTGTTTCTTTATACAAGGAGCCTGAGAATCTGAATTCGTGACAGGAAATTTTTGTGTGGAAACAAAGGAAAAACACAAAAATGAAGTATTTTGACGATACATACATGTAGTAGTAAGTAGAACTATTAATCCCTCGGTCCCAAAATAGGTCAACTTCTAGGAGTGATATCATTTCCATAATCTACCTTTGGTGTGATGGTGTCATAAGTACCTATAAAATCGGTTATAATCTACTCAAGATTCTAGAGTTGGTTTATTTATTTTGGGACGGATGAGCATAGTTGCTTTAGCGGAGGGGAAGAAGAGAGGGAGAGATCAGAGATGGAAATGGTACCGGGAGGTGTCCGCGGACGGTGAGGTTGGGGGCCGGCGGGGTCTCCTCGACGACGGGGGCGAAGTTGCCGGAGAGCCAGTGGAGTGGCTTGGTCTTGTCGTGGCCGAGGCGCACGATGAGGGACTCGAGCAGGTCCAGCGCCCGGGACGCAAGCCCCTTGCGCGGGCGCGGCGCTGGCACCACCACGACGCCGTCGTGTTGGAGGATGCCCTGATGCTCCGCCTCTGTCCCCATGGCCGTGGCCGATGACTCGTGGCGGAGAAGGGAGGAAGTGGCGGTATATTCTGGGAGTGGGCCGGCAAGAACCACCTCGTGTCCTCCTCCACTCCACTCGTCGTCTCGTGTTCTCAACCCCACTACCACTACTCGTCGCCTCTTCGTGTCCACTGGAGAGTGGAGACTGGGCACGTCTTGGAGTCTTCTTGTCTCGTAGTGCTCCCCGGGACAGCCGCACCTCCTGGGGAATCCGCTCACGTCCTCACACCCGCAACGGTACGCCTACTCACTCAGTCATCCCCCTCGTGACGTCCACCTTCCTCACCAACTCGACCATCTCCTCCGGCTCCGTTCACGCCGCCTTCTAAGGCTCCAGCCAAGCCGTCGCCGCCATGGCCGTCAATTCCTC
Organism: Bothriochloa decipiens; assembly: GCA_023333625.1. Lineage (NCBI taxonomy): Eukaryota > Viridiplantae > Streptophyta > Magnoliopsida > Poales > Poaceae > Bothriochloa > Bothriochloa decipiens. The sequence continues at coordinate 4,734,135 of CM041629.1, forward strand.
CGGCCTCGACCTCTTCGCCGCCGACGGCAGGGACACGTCTACACTCTACAGGATCCTCTTCCTTCGCGGGCCGCGTCAAACGCCCCTAGGCTGCGCCTGCGCGCGCTCGCTGTCACCGCTGCAGCCATCGCACCGTCCCCACCGTCTGGGCCGCGCCGGCCAACGACTGTGAGTAAGCCCACAGGCGACACAGAACGGCTGTGGCGACGACGGTGGTGATGGATCCCAGTCGCAATTGGGTCGGTTTGCTCTTCGTGGGCCAAACATCTAATATGGGCTTACTATCAAGTCTAGAAGGAGCAGAACAGAGGTTGCTTAAAAAAATCAAGTCCAGAACATACAATGGCCGGCAAACTTATCTGGTGATCGTATTACCGTAGTCAGTTTTAAATATGCACCCAGTCGTTGCTCTAAAGCTGATCATACCACGACACTAAGGCCTTCTTATTTGGCAATGACAATAGAGCATTCTCTTGGCTATAACTATAAGCATGTCTTTACTTACAATATCAACTTAAGAATGAATGGAATGACCGATGACCAAGACTACGTGTGCAGCGATAGTTGACATGGAGACGATGTGCAATGTAATTTTTTTCCCTGGACAAGAAGGTTTATTTAGGTTGTTATAATTAAAGGTATATATGGTCTGTGTAGTAAGGCGTTATACACGACCATTAATAAAATGTAAAACAAAAGAAAACAAAGACACACAGCCATTTCAAGAAGAATGAGATGTACTAGTAGTCATTAAGAACATAATATCCAGTAGACTATCTAAGCGAAGCCGCCAGCAGAAACCCAAAAAAAAAAAAATTACAACTGATGAGCGGCTGAGGCAAAGCAGGGGTCTATAGAATTTTGCCTGCCTGGTTGCTTAGCTGCGAAGAGGACTACTACTACAGTACTACAGCGTTAGGAGTGTACGCTACGCTCCTACTCGCTTCGCCGTTTGGGTCCATCCATCATCTACTTTGCCTGGTTTGTTCCGGCAGCTCGCCACGCACGATGATTGCCCTGCACGAACGCTGAAATTTTCCCAGCCCACGGAGGAGCTCCGGCCGCCCGGCTATAGCTGCGTCGCAGCCGGCAACCGCCGCGGCTGCGCCACATCAGCGCACGCGTCTGGTACTCTGGTCCCGGGCCTTCCCTCCCCCCGGTGGTGCATGCGCGCCTGCCGTGAAACTTCCCAGGTCATCCGTACGTGCTCATAGGCGTTCGGTCAGTCACGCGCCCCGCGGCTGCACAAGACGCTTGTCCCGTGTTTGGGAAGGGAAGGGCCGAAGGCGACACGGTTCCTAGTAGCATTTTCGGAGAAAATCCGGTGGGCAGCGGCGGCCTGCCCTGCGCCGTGTTGTTCCCGCGTCTGCCGATCCCTGCTTGCTTTCTCCAGCCCTCTCCGGCTCTCTTCCGTCCTTCTGTTTTCTTTACCCTCTTTCGGATCCGGGCCACTTGCGCGTGCGTGAACCATTGGCCGGTTTCCAAAAAAAAAACACTCAGATAGCATTCCTAGTATCTTCTCAAAAGTAAAATTAACATTCCTATTGGGGTAGAGTGGTGGTATGTTTTTTGACCGAAGTCATGGAGCGGTGGTATGTTGATTTCCTCACGCCATTTTCCGGTTTCTCTTTATTTATTAGCATCGCCCCGTCCGTGTTAGGAGCAGGTAGGGAGATACATGCACCGAACGTGAACAGAACGGGCGCTCTGCTCTATCCACCACTGGAGCAGGACGTGTACGTGCAGTCCTAGCGATCTTCGTGATGGCCAAGTGAGGCAAAAGGTTCCTATCTCTTGGATGGGTAAAATCCTTGGTCTTAATAATCCCTAAAAGAAACAATGTTCGGCTCAGGGGCGGATCCAAAGGGGGGGCTGCCGGGGCTACAGCCCCCCTAATGAACATGTTTTCTTCATTAATTACTGTAGCTAAGTGTCAAATCAACATTATATTTCTACCGTTAGTCCTAAATCTACATTGGTTAGCCCTCCCTTCATTTTATCCTCCATCCGCCACTGGTTCGGCTTATGCAAATCCTAGATTTACTATATTTATTAGTGTATCTTTTATGCTGGCACATATTCTAGCAAGAGAAATGCTAATTGATAATCGGTTGTTTTACAAGAAGCCAGTAATCGGATCTGCAACGTTGGGCTTTCTTTGGTTCCTCCACTTCGTCTCCTTGTGACCACACGTGGCCACACGCGTCTCTCTCCGTGGAGTCATCCGCCGCGGAAGCGACACCCCTCCCGGTCGTCGGCATCCGTCGGGGCCTTCGCCTCTAGGTTCTCCTCCTGGCCCTGCGTCGACAGGGTGGTTGGTGTGCCTCGCCTTGGACGCGAGGCCGAATCCTCGCCTCTATGTCGGATCCTCGCAGGCTCCTCAAGTTATGTGTTGGCGGTCTCCAAGGATGATGGGTGGTACAAACATCACCCCAAAAACTGCGAGAAGCAATGAGCCCCCCAAAAGTGTGTGTGGTTTGGTAGCTTAGAGCGGCGATTGTGGAGGCTCAGGCGCGGGGCGGCGAGCGATCTGCTGGAGCAAAGCGAGGCCGCTTGGGGATCGAGCTCGGGCATGGGGCAACAATGGCCCGACAGGCGCAAGAGCGACGGTGGTTGCAAGGTTCGAAAGTCATGATGATATTACTGAGGAACGTCTTTATCAGAACATTTTTTCTTCTCACTTTGGGCAGTTAGCAATAGTCTTTCTATGGACGTCCAGAAATCTGTTTCATGTAGCTTGGCAAGGAAATTTTGAATCATGGATACAGGATCCTTTACACGTAAGACCTACTGCTCATGCCATTTGGGATTCTCATTTTGGGCAACCCGCCGTGGAAGCCTTTACTCGAGGAGGTGCTGCCGGTCCAGTGAATATCGCTTATTTTGGGGTTTATCAGTGGTGGTATACAATTGGATTACGCATCAATGAAGATCTTTATACTGGAGCTCTTTTTCTATTATTTCTTTCTACGCTATCCTTAATAGGGGGTTGGTTACATCTACAACCCAAATGGAAGCCAAGCCTTTCATGGTTCAAAAACGCCGAATCTAGTCTGAATCATCATTTGTCAGTGAAAGCATCTAGGCCCCTTAATGTGGTTTCGATGATTGATGACAATATTTACCATAACTAACGTGTGTTTTGCAGAAACATTGGTAAGTTAGGTTATGGTGATGGATACCGTGGGCAATACGGGTTTCATGCTCCCTTGACGATGGAAATCGTTTCGGTTTTCAAAGGATGGACGGCAAGGTCAAGAATGGTTAGTTCCGATCGTCCATGGTGTTGGGTGACGTCGGATTAGTCGTTAGGACTTTGTTTTTCCTTTGGCTGTACTATTAAGGGGGTGCAAACGGGTAGCTTGACCTAGATAAGTCTAATGGTTTAGGTGTGATGCACACTTGTGAGACTTAGCACTAGGTAACTACAAGAAGTCCCTAAGGTACGTTGGAGTTAAAGCCGTTCACAAAGATCGTCAAATTCGAAGTGGAACGGTTGTTTTAGCTGCACCGGACGCTGGACCAAAGAGGACCGGACGCGTCCGATCTATTCATTTGCGTGTGCAGCAAAATGTTTGAACGCACCGGACGCTGGGACAGTGAGTCCGGTGGTAAGCACCAGACGCGTCTGGTGCAACATCGAAAATAATAACGGACCGGACGCCGGCCCGGACGCGTCCGGTGCTACACCAGACGCTGTCCAGAAGCTATGTTTGCAGACCGAAACACCAGACGTGTCCGGTGTAGCTGACCGGACGCATCAGGTAGGTATGTAACGGCTAGCTGAGTTCGTTCGCGTATTTGAAAAATTGAACAGACCGGACGCGTCCAGTGCTGTGGACCGGACGCGTCCGGTGACCCCGAAAATCGTGTTTTGAAAGGTAACGGTTGGATTTGGCCCGTGGGCTATAAATACATCTCCTACCCCTCCATACCACATGTCTTGCCTATTATCTTCAGCTGAACAACCTCTTTAGTGTCCAAAGAGAGCAAGAGCCCTAGTGAGGTGCTAGTGATTTGAGAATCCATTGATTAGTACTCATTAGTGAATCAAGAGTAGCAAGTGTGCATCCATCGTCTCATTAGGCTTTGCGAGGTCAAGTGAGAGCTTGTGCTTATTACTCTTGGTGATCGTCATCACCTAGACGGCTTGGTGGTGATTGGGAGTTTGGTGATCATCCGGCGGAGCTTGTGGATGGCCCAACTCGAGTTGTGAGCGGTTCCGGCGATTCACCGCGACGGAGTGTCAAAGAATCAGCCCGGAGAGAGCACTTGGTCCTTGCGCGGATCAAGGGGGAGCTATACCCTTGCGCGGGTGCTCCAACGAGAACTAGTGGAGAGTGGCGACTCTCCGATATCTCGGAAAAACATCGCCGTGTTCCTTGCCCCTTTACTTTCCGCATTTACTTTCTAGCATTTACATTTCCGCAATTTACATTCTTAGAATTGCCATGCTAGATTAGGATTGGAACTAGGGTGCAAAACTTTTCTCGGTAGAATTCTTAGGAACACACATAGGCACATAGGGTGAAATGGGCTAATAGGTTTTAATTCCGCAAGAAATTTTAGAATTAGCCCAATTCACCCCCCTCTTGGGCATCTTGATCCTTTCAGTCAGGACTTTTCAGAGTAAGTTCTTTGGCTTGGACAGGACATTTAGTTCATGTTGCGTAGACAAGCCACCTCACTTTACTGCCTACGTGTGCTTTACTGTGTGCATGTGTGTGCATCTCAGTGCACTCTCTTGTGTGTTGTCGCGCTCACATGTGTGTATATGTTGTTGTGTCGTGTGTTTTTTCTACTCGGTTTTCTAGTTGTTTTGTTATGTTGAAATAACTGGATAGTAATTAGACACTTCCATTAACAATAAATAGTAGATCACCAACCGTTGATATAGCGAGTCATATGTCAACGCATTCACTAACTGGATTTATCACTTTATCTCTAACTACTCTTCAAAGTGGGCCTGCAGTCCTCACAATACTCGTGCTAGCCGAGTGATGATGATGGGTGTTAATGTGCCAGAGAAAGCCTCAATCACATTATACACCATAGATTGGTTTACAACTAAGACAAGTTAATATGCTCCTAAGTGACAGAGAGGAAAGAAGCGAGAGCAAGTTTAGTGCTTGCGCAGTCGTCGAGCCAACACATGTAACCCGAGATGTAACGACCCTCTGGGCACATTCTACTATTTCCATGGTCCAGTTATTAGTTTCAAATTTTAAAACTAGATACCTAACTAGCTACAACTTCACCTATGTTGATTGGAAGACTTTCTTGAGTCATTTCAACATAGCCGGTCCCAAGCCCGGATAAAAGAGGAGGGTGTGTTAGGTGCGGCTAGCCAACATTTCAAAACCAGCCACTCTCATGGATATGAAACCCACAAGAGATTCGTTGGGGCGTAACCCTCTTAGCGACGCGCTACATCGGAACCCGGGTGTAGTGTCAAATGTGCAAGGGCCGGGTCGTCATCCCCTTAGTGGTGCGTCGTATCGTGATCCGGGTACGATGATAAATGAGCAAGGGTTGGGTCGTCGCAACCTTTGTGACACGCTACATCTGCGCCCAGGTGTAGTGAAAAATAAGCAAGGGTCTTCGCACTTCCTTCGACGGGTGCGAAGGGTAAGGAAGCTAGCGCAGCCAACTAGGATTCGTCTAGGTAGCTGGAATGTAGGGTCCCTAATGGGTAAGTTAAGAGAGCTAGTCGATACAGCAATTAGGAGGCGTGTAAATATGCTATGCGTTCAGGAGACTAAATGGAAGGGCCAGAAGGCAAAGGAGGTGGAGGATACTGGCTACAAACTTTGGTACACAGGGACAACATCTAGTAGGAATGGTGTAGGCATCTTGATCGATAGGAGCCTTAAGGATGGAGTAGTTGAGGTGCGGAGGCAAGGCGACCGGATTATCCTAGTCCGGTTGGTAGTTGGAGATTTGGCTCTGAATGTGATCAGTGCCTATGCCCCACAGGTAGGTCTTTGCGAGAGCACCAAGAGGCAGTTTTGGAAAGATCTCGATAGCATGGTTAGTACTGTGCCTATCAACGAGAAACTCTTCATAGGAGGAGACCTCAACGGCCATGTGGGTGTGACTAATGTAGATTTCGAGCGGGTGCATGGGGGTTTCGGGTATGGTAGTAGAAATCAAGAGGGGGAGGATGTTTTGAACTTCGTGTTGGCCTACGATTTGTTGATAGCGAACACTGTATTTAAGAAGAGGGAATCCCATCTAGTGACCTTTCGTAGCGGACAACACCTGAGTCAGATCGACTTTATCCTTGCAAGGAGGGGGGATAGACGTGCTTGCTTAGATTGTAAGGTGTTACCTGGGGAGTGTGTTGTCCCTCAACACAAGCTTGTGGTGGCGGATTTTCGCTTTCGGGTACGTGTCCATCGGGACAATCGGGCCAAGATTGCGAGAACAAAATGGTGGAAGCTTAGGGGGGAAGCAGCGCAAACATTTAAGGAGAGGATGCTAGATGAGGGGCCATGGGAAGAAGAAGAAGATGCAGATGACATGTGGCTAAAGATGGCACCATGTGTTCGGAAGGTGGCTTTGGATGTGTTTGGAGTAAGTAGGGGAGGCAAACGGGAAGCGAAAGACACCTGGTGGTGGAATGACGAGGTGCAAAGGGCTATTAGGGAGAAGAAGGAGTGGTTCAAGTGCCTCCATCATGACAAGAGTGCAGCCAACATTGAGGGCTATAAAATAGCAAAGAGGGCTACAAAACGAGCGGTGAGTGTAGCAAAAGGTCAGGCGTATGATGACCTTTATCAGCGACTAGGCACGAAGGAAGGAGAGAATGACATTTATAGGATGGCTAGGATCCGCGAGAGGAAGACGAGGGACATCAACCAAATTAAATGCATCAAGGATGGGATGGATCAACTTTTGGTGAGGGATGAGGAGATCAAGGACAGGTGGAGAGAGTACTTTGACAAGTTGTTTAATGGGGAGAATGAGGGTCCTACCTTGGAGTTGGATGACTCATTTGATGATACCAACAGACGTTTCATGAGGAGATTTCAGGAGGCAGAGATCGGGGAGGCTTTGAAGAGGATGAAGGGAGGTAAAGCGATGGGCCCTGACGGTATCCCCATTGAGATGTGGAGATGCCTAGGTGCCAGAGCGATAGTATGGTTAACTAAGCTTTTTAACCTTATTTTCTGATCAAATAAGATGCCTGAAGAATGGAGAAGTATATTAGTACCGATCTTCAAGAACAAGGGAGATGTTCAAAGTTGTACTAATTACCGTGGGATTAAGTTAATGAGCCATACGATGAAGCTCTAGGAGAGGGTTATTGAGCATCGCCTAAGAAGAGTGACAAATGTGACCCAAAACCAATTTGGGTTTATGCCTGGTAGGTCGACCATGGAGGCATTTTTCTTATTACTACAGTTGATGGAGAGGTATAGGGAGCAGAAGAAGGACTTGCACATGGTCTTTATTGACCTCGAGAAGGCATATGTGGTGGGCCTTGGAAAAGCACAAAGTCCCAACTAAGTACATCACCCTCATCAAGGATATGTACAGGGATTTGGTGACGTGTGTCACAACATGTGATGGTGACACCAGTGACTTTTCAATTAAAATAGGACTACATCAAGGGTCGACATTGAGCCCTTATTTATTTGCTTTGGTGATGGATGAGGTCACAAGGGACATACAAGGTGATATCCCTTGGTGTATGCTCTTTGCTGATGATGTGGTGCTAGTGGATGAGACTAGGGTAGGGGTTAATAGGAAGTTAGAACTATGGATGCACACGTTAGAGTCGAAAGGGTTTAGACTTAGTAGGACCAAGACCGAGTACATGAGGTGCGATTTCAGTGCGACTAGAAATGAGGAGGGAGACGTTAGCCTCGATGGGCAAGTGGTGGCCAAGAAGGATACTTTTCGGTATTTAGGATCGATGCTACAAAAGGATGGTGACATTGATGAAGATGTTAGGCATAGAATTTCAGCCGATTGGTTGAAATGGCGTCAAGCTTCAGGCGTCCTCTGTGACAGAAGGGTGCCTCAGAAGTTAAAAAGGTTAGTTTTATAGGACAGCGATTCGTCCGGCGATGTTATACGGTGCTGAATGTTGGCCTACAAAAAGGCGACATATCCAGCAATTGAGTATAGCAGAGATGCGTATGTTACGATGATGTTGTGGGCACACAAGGAGGGATAGAGTCCGGAACGACGATATTCAGGATAGGGTTGGGGTGGCACCAATTGAGAAAAAAATTGATTCAACACCGGTTGAGATGGTTTGGCCATGTCCAACGGAGGCCTCCTGAGGCACCGGTGCGTAGTGGAGTTCTAAAGCGGGTCGATAATGTAAAGAGAGGTAGAGATCGACCTAAACTGACTTGGGACGAGTCGGTTAAGAGAGACCTTAAGGAGTGGAATATCCCTAAGGATTTAGCTATGGATAGGAGCGCTTGGAGACTAGCAATTAACGTGCCTGAACCATAATTTTTTTTCTTGTACCATTTATGTGTTCTTTGTTTTTATGCCTCTTTTGAGTTTCATCTCTAACCTACCTTAACTTGCTTGGGACAAAAGGCTATGTTGTTATTGTTATATACCTAACTAGCTACGTTTTTTAAAAGAGATACATTTTTTGTCATCCATTTTCATTTAAAAAATTAATAAATATCTAATAAGAGTTTTTATTAATTACAAATAATATCAATTTACAAAAGAAAACTTAAGACTCAGACATGAAAACCCTACATGAGATATATTTTGCTTGTGAAAATTATTTAAAATCTTCAAGAAAACAGATTGAATTTTATAAAAAAACTATCCTGGAATTTTCTGAAAAATTACAAAAAATAATGTATGCAGCGATGGAGCCAACGGCCGGGCAAGCCGGGCTCAAGCCCGGGCTACCGATCCTGGATACGTGAAGCCCCCCTAAGCCCGGGCTACCGATCCTGAATACACGTATAGGCATATAGCGGCAGGCCCAAGCAGTGTGCGGAGAGCACCTCTTAAAATAATTCTTTGGGTGAATTTATTTCAGAAAAAAAAAACAGCAGCCGTATCCACTGCTGCTTTGTATGTCCTCGTCAAGCTTCGCCCAGCGTCTGGATCTTGGCAAGAACTGGATCAATCTCTCGTTGAACTGCATATATACATAAAGATCGCTGAACGTAAAGAACTGACGCAGTACTGCATATATACGTAAGATCGCTGAACGTTTCTCGAAGGATTATAATTTTATGGGAGGGATGGAGTGCATATAGGCGCGGCGTTGTCCATTAGTTTAGCAATTAGGTCTTTCGGTGTGTATGAACTGCATCTTTTTTTTTTCATAATGTATTTTGTGAATTTCGTCGTTAGTCGATGTTTTAATATAAGATTGATTCAAGCTAATATATATATATATACACATATATATTGTTTTAGAAGAATCTACTATATATTTATTTTGAGGGGTCATGGTAAAGTTGCCGTAATCTTTTTGTTCCTAAAATTTTTTCTGGCTTCGTCCTTGAATGTATGTATAAACCCATTCCAATAGAAAAAATGTCACTTGGATAAACACTCCTAGTTTGGTATGGTATATGTTGATTTCCTCACGCCATTTTTCGGTTCCTCTTTATATTAGCATAGCACACATCGCGCTCGCACGTGTTCGGAGCAGGCAGGAGATCAATTCTACGGATTCAATTCACCAGCAGAGTCGCATCATCCAAAACTTTCATCCACCACTCGAACAAAACGTGCAGCCCGAGCGACCTTCGTGCTGCCCAAGTCAGGCTAGGTTCCTATCTCTTGGATCGGTAAAACTTTGATCTTAATAATCCGTAATAAAAGAAACAATAATCGACTTATGTGAGTCTCTTAAGATGTTATGGTATATCTGTGTGCGGCACAAACACTACGCAAAAACACAAACAAGTACACTAATGAATATAGATTTGTTAATATACCTTTTATGCGAAGAGCAATCCAATACTACATGGCACATATTATAATAATAATAATAAATAGTAGATCATCGACCACCGAAAAACATGTCGTATGTCAACGCATGGACTAGCCGCTCTTCAAAGTGGGACTAGGGTTCTGTCGCCGCTGACCGTCGGCGTCCCGTCCCTGCCCTGATTCGACGCTCCTTGTCCGGCGACCGTCGTCTGCGAGCCCGTCTGGCCTGCTCCCGCACCAGGCCCGCGTCGCTGTATTGCCGCTATCCGGTGCCCCTGCTGCTGCCGGAGCTGCGCGCCACCGCCGACATCGTCCTCCACTGGTGGCGTGCCCATCTCCACCGCTCCCGGCTGCTGCGTTGTCGCCCCCCGGCGTCCTCCTCCTCGGCCGCCAGCCCTGCTGTTCCCCGGCCCAGGCCGCCGCCTTCCCGTGTCCTCCGCCCCCACCGTCCATCGGCTACAGAAGGAGCTCAGCCCTCTCGTTGGCGAAGCGGCGCGCCTCCTCGAGGAGGTCCGCTCGGCCCGCGCCGCAGCGGGCTCGGCTACAGCCTACGCGCGGACCCTCAGCGCTGGCCGGAAAGCTGCCGTTGCCCCGGCAAGCTCGTCCCCAGCTCCGTTGACCTTAGCCAGGTTCGTCCACTCCTCTCGTCCCATCCTCTCTCGTCCGATTCCCCGCAACCGTTGCGTGTCTGTGTTCCCTTGGTGAGGTCGCCGGGGTTAGTGCCATCGTAGCGGCACTACCGCTCGCCAACGACGTCGCAAGGGACCCAGCGCGGGTGGCCTCGAGGAGCTTCCAAGGAATTCTTGTCTCTTCGGGCAATAACAGCTGCATCCAGGCTATTACTGTGTAGAGAGGACAAATCACATTTGACTTCGAGGATCAGCACACATAGGAACACAGGGAGAAAGACCGCACGACGCGGGATGGGTGAATCCTCCAGCGACAATGCGGCGGCAGAGGTTTCACATCGGATCCCCCTACGTAACCCTATCTCTCTCCCGCTCGGGCTGATCAAGGGACTGCCCTGTGCGCAGTTGCCTGGCCTTGGTGGGACGGGACCTAGGGTTCAGGATTTGGGGAAGGAGAAGAAGTCACTAAGCAAAAATGAGGCAGGCTCTGAAAAGGAGTGCCGCCGGTTACAATGAGTTGCCTTAGCTGGAATTGTCGCGAACTTGGCAACGCCGCGACGATTAGAGAGCTTCACGAGCTAGCGAAGAAGTTTGCCCCATCTGTGTTATGTGTTCTTGAAACCCAGGTACATAAGGCACGAGTGAAAGGTTTGGAAGGTACTTTAGGGTATGATAATTCATTTGCTATAAGCAGTACTAGCTACAGTGGCGGGCTAGGTATTTTCTGGAATAATGAGATAAAGATGGATTTGTTACCGTACTCACAGTATCACATAGATGTTATTATTTCCGAGGGCAATACTCAACCCTGGAGGCTTACTTGTGTGTACAGGGAGGCTCAGACGAGTTAAAGACATAAGACTTGGGACCTGATGAAATTCATTAATTCATCGTCATATCTACCTTAGGTGTGTATTGGTGACTTTAATGAAGTCTTACATCCATCGGAGCATGTCGGTGTGCAGGAGAGAAGTCCTACACAAATTGCTGGCTTTCGGGAGATGGTTGATGTTTGTGGCCTTCATGACTTGGGTTATGTAGCTTACAGTTGGACCTATGAGAAGAAGGTGGCAGGAGGTTCTTATTGCTAGGTGCGCCTAGATCGGGCCTTGGCTTCCACGGAATGGAGTGCTAAGTTCCCAGCAGCGTCGGTGAAACACTTGTTAGCGGCTGCCTCAGACCATATTCTGATCATGTTGCAATGGCACCAGAGGAGGGCACAACAAAGTTGCAAGGGACACTTTAAATATGAGGTGATGTGGGAAACCCATCAGGATTTTTCACACACGTTAGCGCAAGCATGGAAGGATAGAGGTAATGTGTCATCCCTTCAGGATCTGCAGCAAAAAATGAACGAACTATCTTCCTTTTTGGAATGATGGGATTGGTATTCCTTTGGCCATGTTGGGAGGGAGCTACAAAATTTAAATAAGGAACTAGAGAGGCTTAGGAGCGATCGTGCTCGGATCGGTCCTTCTCAGGCAGAACTCAAGTTAGTTGAGAAGGTTGTCGAGTTGCAGAGAGCTGGGAGGAAATAAGGAACTGGGAGGAAATAATGTGGAAGCAGAGAGCTCGAGTTGAATGGCTCCGAGCAGGTGATAAGAACACAAGGTTCTTCCACCTCCGGGCCTCCAGGAGGAGGAGGAAAACCAAATATCCAGGCTAAAAAAGTCAGATGGGTCTTTCACTAAAGATGTTGCGGAGATGGCAAATCTAACTACTATTTTTTACAGAGATCTGTATGCTTCTGAGGGAACAAGTAACATGGAGTCAGTGCTGAACACAGTCCCGACTAAAGTCATGAAGGACATGAATGTTCAGTTGCTAGCCCCTTTTTTGGAATCAGAGGTCAAAAATGCTCTGTTTTAAATATTTCCCACAAAGGCGCCAAGACCAGATGGGTATCCAGCGCATTTCTTCCAGCGCCATTGGGATCTTTGTGGGAGTGATGTCACCTCAATTGTGTTAAGAGTCCTTCGGGGAGAAGATGATCCGACAAGCATCAACAACACCTTCATTGTTCTGATCCCAAAAGTTGCTAGTCCAGAGGAGCTGGGTCGATTTAGGCTGATCAGCTTGTGCAATGTGATTTATAAGATCGCATCAAAAGTTTTGGCGACCAGATTAAAGCTGCTGCTTCCTGATATAATATCAGTGGAGCAGTCAGCTTTTGTCCCAGGGCGACTGATCACAGACAACATCATAGCAGCATATGAATATTGATCAACGCTATTTGTGCTCTAAAGTTCGACATGAAGAAGGCGTATGATAGAGTTGGGTGGTCCTACCTACGTGCGATCATGCTAAAGTTGGGCTTTCATACAACCTGGGTTGAAATGATCATGCAGCTGGTCACTACAACTTCTTTTTCAGTCCTTTTCAATGGTGAATGTCTTGACAAATTTACACCATCGAGAGGTATACGTCAGGGAGATCCTATTTCCCCTATCTCTTTGTTTTGGTAGCAGAGGGCCTTTTGTGCCTATTGAAATCCAGAACTCAATCATCAGTGCTCAAGGGAATTATGGTGGCGCCTTCAGCCCCGATGGTAAGCCATCTACTCTTCGCAGATGACAGCCTGCTGCTTTTTAATGCTAACATGGAGAATGCATTGGATATCCAGGATGTCTTACACCTTTATTGTCAAGCCTCGGGACAACAGATAAATTTAAATAAGTCCTCCATTCATTTCGGAAAGGGTTGTAGGCAGGATGTCAAAGAGGAACTAAAAGAAATTTTGGACGTGCCAAATGAATCCTTAAATGAGAAATATTTGGGTTTACCATCCGATGTGGGGAGCTCCAGCAATGGAGCGTTCAAGTACTTGAAAGATCAAGTTTGGAAGCGAGTCCAAGGATGGATGGAACAATGCCTCTCGGCAGGAGGGAAGGAAGTTCTTATCAAATCAGTTGCTCAAGCAATACCAACCTTTTCGATGTCTTGTTTTAGATTACCAAGAGGCTTGTGCCATCATATTAATAGTCTGCTTCGCAATTTTTGGTGGGGCAGTAAAGAAGGGAAGAGGAAAACATGTTGGGTGGCCTGGGAGGATATGGTGAAACCAAAATTTTGTGGGGGACTTGGTTTCAGGGATATTGAACTTTTCAACTTAGCCCTTTTGGCGAAACAGGCATGGAGAATCCTTCAGGATGGCAGCTCTCTCAGCGCCAGTATCTTGAGAGCAGTTTACTACCGTCTGGTAATTTTCTGGAAGCACGCCTTGGGTCTCGCCCTTCTCGTATTTGGCGTTCGGTTCTTGATGGACGGGAGGTGTTACAGCAAGGCTTGATTTGCAGAATAGGTACAGGAGAATCTATAAATATTTGGGACACCAATTGGCTACCCGAAGAGGGTTTGTTGAGACCGATCAGATGGGTTTATAGCTTAGCTCCCACCCAAGTGAGTGAATTGATTGATGCTACTTCAGCAAGGTGGGATAAGAAGAAGCTACAGGCTATTTTCACACCGGTTGATATTGAGAGAATTCTCAGTATACCCCTCTGCACTAGGAGACAAGGAGACTTTTGGGCCTGGAACTATGATAGTAAAGGTGTTTTTTCAGTACGGTCAGCATACAAGATATTGGTTATGAACAAAGAACGTGTTACAGCTTATTTTGAAAGTATTGCCGGCTGATCGGATACAATAGCTGAAGAAAAGGAATGGTTGGCACTCTGGAGGCTAAATATTCCTTCTAAAATTCGAATATTCTTGTGGAGATTGGCACGTCACTCGTTACCTTCAGGCGATGTCCTCCACCATAGAAATATGGCCACGAGAAGCTCTTGTGGAATTTGTGGTGCTCCGGATTCTTGGAAGCACTCCCTCTTGGAATGCAATTTAGCCTGATGCATGTAGGCGTTAGAGGACGAGGAAGTTATTAATTATTTGGATGGAATCCAGGAGTCAGCTGCTCGCACTTGGTGGGCAGAAGCTATGAAAACAATGCCGAGCGAGGTTATCATCAGAGTTGCAGTGACAATGTGGGCTATTTGGTATGTGCGAAGGAAAGCTATACAGGAAAATATCTTCCAAAGCCCACTCTCCACACACCTTTTCATTGACAGGTATATTGCTGAATTAAAACTTGCTAAACCGGATCAGCGAGAAAAGAGATTGACAAAATATAAAGCGCCGAGGTGGATCCCCCACCCGAGGGGACCTTCAAGATCAATGTGGACGCAGCTATCTCGAAGAACACAGGCAGAGCAGCAGCTACGGCTATCGCAAGAGATGTGACGGGCGCTTTTAAGGGAGCGTCAGTCCTGGTGCTCGAGGGAATTTTTCGAACCCGGAGACAGTGGAGGCAATTGCATGCAGAGAGGGGCTTGCTCTAACAGATGACCTAATGCTAAGAAGAGTTCACATGGCGTGTGATAACATCAACGTGGTGAACAGCTATAAAGGAGAGGGCTTCGAATCTTATGGCCAGATCACTCAAGAAATCAGAGCGAGAGCATGATCTCTTGAGTCCTTTGTTTTAGTCCATGAGAGTAGAACATTCAATGTGGATGCTTATTCTATAGCTAGAGGGTCTGTATCTTTTGATTTGGATAGAAGAGTTTGGTTGACATCATCACCGAAGAAATATATAATTTTGTTATCCAAAATGTTTAATAAAGAGTGATGTTTTAAAAAAAAAAGCTAAGCGATGATGATGGAAGTCAACGTTTTGGAGAAAACATTATTATATACCGTAGCTTGGTTGACAACCATAGCATATTAATATGCTTCTATGTGATGAAGAGGAAAGAAGCGAAAGCAAGTTTAATGCTTGCGTAGTATTTTCTCTGTTAATAAAGAATGATGCTATGAGATGCGTGTTATCAGACTTTTTTAACTTTGACCAGGTTTATAAAAAATACGTGCAACATTTATATTTTTAAATAAATTTATTAAAAAATTAAATTTAAAGATCTTTCCGATGATACTAATTACTTAGCATAAATATTTATATATTTTAATTTATAGTTATATTTTAAAAATATTGACTTTTCAAAAAATGAAAATAACATTTATTTTGGATGGACGGAGTAGTCAAGGTAGACACGGAATCTAATAACCTCTCCGAACCCGACGTGGGAAAAGATTCATTTTACCCGTGCTAACTATTGCTATTTTGTTAAATTTAAATCTTATAAGAATAAGAATCTAATGCAAAATTGATTTCTATATTTAGAAGAGAAGTTTTGGGAATTGTTAGAGAAGACAAATGAAAATATGCTCATATTTTCTTAAGGAACCCAGTTAATTTATATCAATTATATTTTATAACCTTTGATGCTCTATCTAATGCCACAAGTCACACACGGACTACGTAGTTCGCGGATGGTGGAGACGAGGGCGAAACTGCGAAAGAGGAGAGGAGAAAAGCGGGTCTGGCCCGCCGCCTCGCGCCCTCGCCTTCCCCGCCCTCGCCTCCCCCCCCGGCCCCGCTGCGCCCCGCACCTTCTTCTCCACCACGGCAGCCGCACCGCCCCTGGTGGCCGCTGCGCCTGCGCGGCGCGGGCAAAAGAGCCAGGCCAATGGCGCGTGGACCCCACCCTAGGCCCCACCCACCGTGCTAGGCCGCGCAGGCGCGGGGCCCCAAAAACTGACAAAAGCGGGGCGCGGTGCAGTTGCTCCGCCTCCTCAGGTCCCATCACATTCCCTCCCTCCCTCCCTCCCGCAAGCCTTCCTCCTCGACGGCCCCAAAACAAGCCATCTCGTCTCGTCTTCTGCGGTCCTGCTGCCGGTGCTCTCTGCTCTCGCCTTCGTTCGACCTCGACCGTCACGAAGAAGCCCCAAGCTATGCGTTCGGCTCTCACGCCCGGCCTGTGTCTTCCGTTCTTTCTATTCATCAATCTACACGAGTACTTGCCATCTTTCTTCTGCTTCCTTTTGATCTATATATAGTACTTGCAAAATAGCAGTGCGGTGGTTCTCTGTTTCCGAGTCGAGTCGCAACTAAGGTTTGGGTTCTGGAAGTTGCACAGTCCGGCGAAATTTCCAAAACCGTGACTTTTATCTAAGCCGCATTCTTTGATTCTTCTCCCAGGACACCACGCGTCGCCGCCTCCGCCGCCGCGATCCCCGCCCGGTGTTTCTTGGCCCGGGCGCTCGTCGCTCGGCGTCCTCCATGGTGATCGGCTAGTGCGTTCCATCCAAAGAGGGACGGTTCGTTGCCCGCCGCCGTGGTCGGCTCTTCGGCCGGGGTTCTCCTTTTCGCTACTCGTCGCGCGGCGCCCTGCCGAGCGTTCGTTGTGTGGCGGCGATGGGGTCTGCGGCGGAGGTGCCTGTTGAAATCAGTTCCGACGAGGAGGACGGCGCGCAGACGCCCGCCGCTGGCAAGCGCAAGTCGCCGGACGACGCCGCCCTTGCGTGGGTGGAGGGAATTCTGGACCAAGAAGACACCGACGACGCGGTTCTGTATGGAGTGGGTTATCCGGCGATGATACAGGAGATCTTGGATTCCCTCAAGGCTGAAACGGGGATTGTTGTTGGTGACGAGGGTGTGGTTGGTGCCAAGAACACGAGCACCGTTCCTGATGCTCGTGGCGACGACGACGATGACGATGATTGTGTCATGCTCGACGGTGACCCTGATAAGCCGGTTGCCGTTGCCAAGGAGGAGGGGGGACCCTCGCGTGATGCCGCTGATGATGAACTGCAGATAGTTGCGGAGAAAGGAGAGGTACTGCTCTTACGCTTGCTAGCTTTAATTTGTCCACTGCCGTTACAGGTTGCATGACGGTGTCATTGTGAGTCACTAGCGATTGTGGTGTCATTGTGAGTCATCACTAGCGATTGAATCCAAAGTCGTATTTGTGCGCCGGTGTCGTTTAGAGCTTGAAAAGATTTTGACTGGGCTGGCAAAAGATTTTGACTGGGTTGGCGCCTCTTCGCAAAATGTACTCTTGTTATGCTGTTAATGAGTGGCAATTTATTCCTCGCTACCGACACATTTGTTTTACAAATGCAGCCATCGGACCTCAGTTCATTATATTTCTTTCAGTATTAGTAATGTTAATCCTAACTTTGGGTTAAATCTAGCATTTGCATGGCCATTATTGATGACCAATGTTACTTGTGAGGAGGAACCTGTTTTTAATTATGGTCGTTGCAATACTCTGCAAATAGTGTCTAGTTTAATGCATCAGCTAGATCATTTAAAAAGTTCAGGTTGATGTTTTGATGTGTCTATGAATTTAATCTCATGTTGACTCCTTGATGTGCCCCACATTGTGGTCTTTAAAGGGGTTCCGTACTACTACTAATAAAAAAAGGACGTATTCAGTGCCGTAGGCTCCCGCACTGCGGGGTCTCGGGGGTTCCCTACTACTACTACATATAATATTCTTATGATTTTTTGTGCTTACGCAACAACAACAACAACATAGCCTTTTGTCCCAAGCAAGTTAGGGTAGGCTAGAGATGAAACCCAAAAGAGGCATGAAAACAAAGAACACATAAATGGTACAAGAAAAAAAATTACGGTTCAGGCACGTTAATTGCTAGTCTCCAAGCGCTCCTATCCATAGCTAAATTCTTAGGGATATTCCACTCCTTAAGGTCTCTCTTAACCGACTCGTCCCAAGTCAGTTTAGGTCGACCCCTACCTCTCTTTACATTATCGACCCGCTTTAGAACCCTACTACGCACCGGTGCCTCAGGAGGTCTCCGTTGGACATGGCCAAACCATCTCAACCGGTGTTGAATCAATTTTTCCTCAATTGGTGCCACCCCAACCCTATCCCGAATATCGTCGTTCCGGACTCTATCCCTCCTTGTGGGCCCACAACACCATCGTAACATACGCATCTCTGCTACACTCAATTGCTGGATATGTCGCCTTTTTATAGGCCAACATTCAGCACCGTATAACATCGCCGGGCGAATCGCTGTCCTATAAAACTTACCTTTTAACTTCTGAGGCATCCTTCTGTCACAGAGGACGCCTGAAGCTTAAGCCATTTCAACCAACCGGCTGAAATTCTATGCCTAACATCTTCATCAATGTCACCATCCTTTTGTAGCATCGATCCTAAATACCGAAAAGTATCCTTCTTGGCCACCACTTTCCCATCGAGGCTAACGTCTCCCTCCTCATTCCTAGTCGCGCTGAAATCATACCTCATGTACTCGGTCTTGGTCCTACTAAGTCTAAACCCTTTCGACTCTAACGTGTGCCTTCATAGTTCTAACTTTCTATTAACCCTTGCCCTAGTCTCATCCACTAGCACCACATCATCAGCAAAGAGCATACACCAAGGGATATCACCTTATATGTCCCTTGTGACCTCATCCATCACCAAAGAAAATAAATAAGGGCTCAATGCCGACCCTTGATGTAGTCCTATTTTAATTGGAAAGTCACTGGTGTCGCCATCACATTTTCGGACACACGTCACCACATCCCTTTACATATCCTTGATGAGGATGATGTACTTAGTTGGGACTTTGTGCTTTTTCAAGGCCCACCACATGACATTTCTCGGTACTTTGTCATATGCCTTCTCGAGGTCAATAAAGACCATGTGCAAGTCCTTCTTCTGCTCCCTATACCTCTCTATCAATTGTCGTAATAAGAAAATTGCCTCCATGGTCGACCTACCAGGCATAAACCCAAATTGATTTTGGGTCACACTTGTCACTCTTCTTAGGCGATGCTCAATAACTCTCTCCCAGAGCTTCATCGTATGGCTCATCAACTTAATCCCATGGTAATTAGTACAACTTTGAACATCTCCCTTGTTCTTGAAGATCGGTACTAATATACTTCTTCTCTATTCTTCAGGCATCTTGTTTGACCGGAAAATGAGGTTAAAAAACTTAGTTAACCATACTATCGCTCTGGCACCTAGGCATCTCCACATCTCAATGGGGATACCGTCAGGGCCCATCGCTTTACCTCCCTTCATCCTCTTCAAAGCCTCCCCGATCTTTGCCTCCTGAAATCTCCTCACGAAAAGTCTGTTAGTATCGTCAAATGAGTCATCCAACTCCAAGGTAGGACCCTCATTCTCCCCATTAAACAACTTGTCAAAGTACTCTCTCCACCTGTCCTTGATCTCCTCATCCCTCACCAAAAGTTGATCCGTCCCATCCTTGATGCATTTGATTTGGTTGATGTCCCTCGTCTTCCTCTCGCGGATCCTAGCCATCCTATAAATGTCCTTCTTCCCTTCCTTCGTGTCTAGTCGCTGATAAAGGTCATCATACGCCTGACCTTTTGCTACACTCACCGCTCGTTTTGCAGCCCTCTTCGCTATTTTATAGCCCTCAATGTTGGCTGCACTCTTGTCATGATGGAGGCGCTTGAACCACTCCTTCTCCCTAATAGCCCTTTGCACCTCGTCATTCCACCACCAGGTGTCTTTCGTTTCCCGTTTGCCTCCCCTACTCACTCCAAACACATCCGAAGCCACCTTCCGAATACATGTTGCCATCTTTAGCCACATGTTATCTGCATCTTCTCCTTCTTCCCACGGCCCCTCATCTAGCATCCTCTCCTTAAATGTTTGCGCTGCTTCCCCCCTAAGCTTCCACCATTTTGTTCTCGTAATCTTGGCCCGATTGTCCCGATGGACACGTACCCGAAAGCGAAAATCCGTCACCACAAGCTTGTGTTGAGGGACAACACACTTCCCAGGTAACACCTTACAATCTAAGCAAGCACGTCTATCCCCCTCCTTACAAGGATAAAGTCGATCTGACTCAGGTATTGTCCGCTACGAAAGGTCACTAGATGGGATTCCCTCTTCTTAAAGACGGTGTTCGCTATCAACAAATCGTAGGCCAACGCAAAGAAGGTGTTCGATCATATCAACAAATTTTTTGTGCTTATGCATTCAGGATATATCTTAGAGCTCCAGCTTTAAAAGGAGGTTAATAATGTGGACTGACAACTGTATGTTCCTTTTTCAGATAGCTTGCAGGGATTTCCCTCATCCACGCCATCTATGTGCTACCTTGCCATTCAGCACCAGTTCTCATGCAAGCCATTGTAGTATGGTCAGTAGTTAACTCTTTTTCCCCTGCTTGCAAATGATAATCTTTAGTTTACTCCTGCAGGCTTATAGCATGGACACATTTTCATCGTGTGCTTATCTCTTAAATGCAGTGCCATTGTTATGTTTGTGACTGTCGTGCTCCCTGTCCCTTTTGGGTCCATCATTGTCATGCTACTGATAAGGATTCAAAGTGGAAAAAACTGAGGCAATCCAAAAACAAAAGCCAGCCGACTCCGAAACGAAGACTACCTCAGCATTTCAATCACTCATTCACAACAGGACCATCCTTGCAGTATTCTGTGAATGTAACTGGTTTTAGTGGAAGATTTCCTGCACCATCTCCTATGCCAAGTACAATCCCGAGCTATGGATCACAAGGTGCCCAGGTTGCTCCTCCAATTTATACATCCTCAAATGGTAATCATCTGCAACCTTCTGTTCCTAGCTATGGCCTGGTGCAGCCAGCACTGCCTCATGCATCTCAGCCTGCACAAGTTTCATTAGGAGGCCATGTTAGTGCTGAGACTTTTCAGAGTTACCCCCCGCAGTTTCATGTTGGTGCACCAATGGGATCTAAGGGACACCAGTACCGACCATCATCATATCCTCAGCTTGCTCCTAACACGGTTGTAGGAACTGGAGTGCCCCTCACACGGTACTCCTCGCTGAACGCTCTGGCTCAGGGAACACCACGCCCACAAAATCCATCGCCAGACATAATGTCGAAGGAATCACTTGCTCTTTTGGCACGCCAGTTGGGATTACCTGATTACAATACCAATCAGCCATTAGGTCAACAGTCAACGAGCACACCTCAATATAAGCATAATCCTAGAGACATACTACTTGCTCAAGGTGCTCGAAAGGATGGACGACAGGCTTATGTTAAGAAAAACTTTGTGGCAGCAACTTCACAAATTGGGGCTTCCAGTAGGCATAATTCCTCAAATCATGCACCTGCGGGCACTGTTCTTTCATCTGGTTCAGTTCAGTTCCAGCAGCCTTTGCCCCAGTTGAAATCGGGCACTGTTGTTTCATCTGGTTCAGCTCAGATCCAACAGCCTTTGTGCCAATTGAAACCGGGCACTGTTCTTTCATCTGGTTCAGCTCAGATCCAGCAGCCTTTGTGCCAATTGAAATCTCAGAGCAGTGCTACTTCAAGCAATACGGCTCCAAATACTCTTTACCTTCCGCCGCCATGAACTTTTCATCGGAAGTGATCACCACTGTGTTCTCATCATTAGACTATTGTTCCTTGCTTTATTATGCTTGTAGTTTTTTTTTATTTATATCATAATAGATCATAGATAGATAGGCTATCATTGACAGATTTCTTGGTATCCTGTCTTGGGAGAACATTAGGCCGCTCCTGTCATAGCGAGCTTGGACCTAACCTTTCTGGTGTAATGGCTTAAATCTGTGAATGAATGGTCAAAACTTCTGTGTTAAAACAGATTTTGCAAGGTACTAGCTTGTGAAGTTTCAGCACCTTATTCAGTGGTAAAACAGGTGCTCGTTCAGGCGTTTTGCTCCTTTTGTGGTCTGCCTTATAAGATTTAATAATGCCTTACGGTTTGGTAGTATTGCAGGGTTCATCGTCTTTACGTGTCTATATAGCCTTAACCTACATCTGGCGTTGACCACTAACTGGATGATAATCTTTGTGGTTGGATTGAGATGCCAGATCGCAGGAACAGATTGCATAAGCTCAACCTGAGGTGCAAATGCGATATCCTTGGAGGATTTTCTGTTCTCGTGTAGCTATGTGGTTTTGGTGCAGAAAGTGGATGCTTTTCAACGCTAGTTTGGGACCGAGTCTTGTGGCATTCAGCGTCAGCTTCCACTGGTGACCCAACCGATCGAATCGACTACAGCTTCCACTGGTGATCGTGATCGTGATCGAATCGAATACGAGTGAGATCAGACGAGGAGGTCAGATTCAGAATGGTTAGGAAAGCAGCAGCAGCGCTTAGCTGAATCAGACGAGGTTGCTTGGAGAAGCAGAACCCCTGAAGACTGGACTGAACATGTTGTATTATCAAATGATGAGTGTTATTAAAGACTACAAAAGAAAAATTTTTACGTGCACCAATCGACTATGGCACGATTGGATCGAGCACCAAAATGTTATGAAGAACAATGGTACGCAAATTGTTCACATATACACACAACTATTCATCAGTACCGCCGCCACCCCCCGCCCCCCCCCCCCCCCCCAAAAAAAAGAAAAAAAGGGCTCTCTCTGCCTCTCAGAAGAGACCCACATACATAGTGGGAATGTAAAAAACAATTCTAAATTTTTTTAATGAGGTGCGTGCAATACATGTTTTAAATAACTTGAATCATATATTTAACACTATATTTGGTCTATAAGCTCAGGCTCAGTGACTCGACGTGTCACTTTAAAATCCACAACAAACAACCTAAAACCTTGATCTGAACTGGAAGCATCAGCATGATTCGCATTCGATCGAAGCAATAAACATGACGATACTGTTACTTATGTTCTTTGTTACTTACTCCATATTACATCATCTAATTTTCTGGTAGTTCAGGCTTGGAGGCTTCGATTATCTAACCCCCTGTTCGCTTCGTTTCTGAACCCGCCACCTTCTGCCATGAATGCTACCGCCGCAGGAGGAGGCGCAGCAGCTTGGAGCCATGCAGAAGCGAGCCTCACGCTGAGGAACATGGATCTCGAGATGAGACGCGGCGTCGGCACGGCGGCGCGTCCAGAGATTCGAGCGGTCCGCCTGGTTGATCTTGGCCTTTTTCTCTTCGCCCTTGTCGTCCGGCAAGGCCAGCGTGCAGGCTTCGTCGTCGTTGCGGCGTTTTCCCTTGCGCTGGACGATGTCGCCGCCAGAGATGGAGGGCTTGCCCATGGTGTCCGGGCGGTGGAGGTTACTGTTGGACTTGTCGCCGGTGGTTGCTGTCGCCACCGGCGTGGCAGCAGGAGAGGGCACTGGTGTGTCGCCAGGCATCGTGTTCGGCTCGCTTTTTGTCGAAAATCCACAAAAAAAAGTTATGATCGATTTTGGAGGGTTTATGGGGCTATTATATCCTGTACCGGCGCCGGATCCAATCAAGTTCGAGTCCGATTTTGTCATGGGCCTCGGTTCTAACAATGCGAGCTTCCAAAACAGCATGAGCCCACCACATTATAGGATCGTACTAAAGCCTAGCCAAGTAATTCAAGAAGGATCAGCCCATGACGGCCCATCTTAAAACTAGCACAGAGTCATCGCTACCAGGCCACGGCCCAAAGATGACCTATAAAGTCGTGCCACATCCCCTCCCTCGCGAACCCTAGAGTCTCACCGGCACACTCCCGCAGCAACCGCCGCCGCCGCCCAGCCGCAGGTAGGAGGAAGAGGAAGATGCCGGCGGGGCACGGGCTGCGGTCGCGGACCCGCGACTTGTTCGCGCGAGGGTTCCGCAAGAAGGGGTACATTCCGCTCACCACGTACCTGCGCACCTACAAGATCGGCGACTACGTCGACGTCAAGGTGAACGGCGCCGTGCACAAGGGTATGCCGCACAAGTTCTACCACGGCCGCACCGGACGCGTCTGGAACGTCACCAAGCGTGCCATCGGCGTCGAGATCAACAAGCAGGTATAACACCCGCACCAGCTATCTTGTTTTGTATCCGCGGTCGGTTTGTTAGATCTGTGCTTCTGTGATGATACAGTGGTGGTTGATGATACAGTGGTAGTTCCTTTTTTCATTATGCAGTAGTTCAGTAATTTTGAGTGTCGTCGTGCACCTGAGGTCATCTTTTGGAACGAAATCCGAATCGTTCATTTGTGTATATGCAAATGTTGCACTTCACATAAATTCGTGTTGGATTTTATGCTGTGCGGAGTGCTGTATTATGATTTGGTAGTTTAGGAAGTTCGAACTACTCTTTTGTATGACTTAGTGTATCTCTTGTTCTGTCCAACGATTATTATTTTGTTGTTTTTATGTCAAATTCGTGTTGTTTAGCACCAAATTATGTAGTTGTCCTTAATTTATCATTCCTAATTTGACAGTCAGTTGTTTAGATGTACTGGAAAGTTCAGAACTTGAACTTTATCAAATCCTGGCGTGGTTAGAATTTCCTCATCTCGACAAACAGTTTTTTTCGGTAACTTAGAGTGCTGATGTGTCAGAACTGTTTGATTCTCCTTGTTTTCTTTGCCCTAGGCCGAGCGCTTACCCCTTAAGCCATGGGGTGGCGTGGTATTCCACGAGAGAGGGTATTGTGGCACACGTCATACGTGTGATGGGCATACATCAAAATGTCATTTGGGCACCTCTTCTGTTACCAGAAGCAGTTAGGGGACCCTGTTTGGATGATACATATGTAAATTTAATCTATAATTATGTGTTTCCTATATCTTTACACATTACAAAGTTCGTGTTGATATTGTTGATCAATTTGTATGCACATTAGATGCATATTATACACCTCTACAGTTATGCACTTATAGTCTAAGCCTTGTTTGTTCAAGTTTGCTCTGCATAGTAAAACATGTCTCACTTTACCTTGAATCTGAGCTGCAGGATATGAAGTTTACTTCCTTTCTGTTGACATTTGTGTGAAATTATCTGGTTTGTTGTGATTATTTGCCAAGTTGCATATACCCTACCATTCGTTCTGGCTAGACAAGTGATGATGCCATCGGTGTGTGTATTTTTTTGTCATGAGTCTGCATCTAATTGGGCTGAACCGCCATTGTAATACTTGATTTATTCTGGTGTTTTTAGGTTAATGGCCGCATCATCAGGAAGCGGATCCATGTCCGTGTGGAGCATGTGCAGCCCTCCCGTTGCACAGAGGAGTTCCGCTTGAGGAAAGCCAAGAACGACCAGCTCAAGGCAGATGCCAAGGCCCGTGGTGAGGTGATCAGCACCAAGAGGCAGCCTGTGGGACCCAAACCTGGCTTCATGGTTGAGGGTGCTACACTTGAGACAGTCACTCCTATTCCTTATGATGTGGTCAATGATCTCAAGGGTGGTTACTAGAGAGAATTCTTGTATCTTGAGCAGTTCAAGCGAGCTGGCATAAATGCTTACTGAATCTTTTTGGCTAGTTCTTTTGTTCTGGTGTTATGAACCTATGTGGCTATTGCTAGTTAACGTTAAAGATTTTGCCATGGTTGAATGCAACCTGTTATGTTACCTTACTGCCTAAATTTTCCTGGAGCAACACGTATCTTCTGTGCGCTGTCTGTATCTTGTGTGGGAAAGCAAACTAGATCAAATGTGATCTGAATGTTTTTCTACAGGTTTGGTCGTTTCGGTTCTGTTGTTATTGAACTCCTGGAGTATGCTTTAAGCCTCTATCGATATGGTTTATGGCAGTTGGAAGTAAGTTAAAGAGCGGACAACTTGTACTTTGTATCATTTGAAAGGGTGGTTTGTCCTGAAAGTACCGAAGGTGGGTTACCATGTTAATTGATGGTGGCAACGTTAGCCGTCTAAGTTCTAATCTAAGTATTGAGATCACTTTGTTTTTGTGTGACTTAAAAGATCACTTTTGAAGAATGTTTCTTTGGATACCACTAAACTCGCATGATCACAACAATAGTTTGGTGGTGGATTCACTCTGTTTCTAAAACTATGGGTTCATAACTCCATGTATATCAAACTATCTTGGTATCACATTTGAAAACCATGTGAAAAATTAGAGATTTCAAAAACTCATCCAAAACCTCTCAAAAGACATGAGAAGGACATGCTGATGTATTTGTTAAAACTCGTGTGGGAAAAGCACAAAAATGACACCCCCTCTATTCCAAACTAAATAAACCCCTCTATTCCAAACTATATAATGTTTTGATTTTGTAGGTACAAGACTTTTGTTGTGTATATAGACATAGTTTATATTTAAGTGCACAACAAAAGTTATGTACCTATCTAGAAAAAAGTCAAAAAAAAACACTTGCAAGCTTCGAATGGAGGGTATATTTCGTATTGCCTTATTGTAAAAAAAAAACTCACATGAGACAACCTCTAAAAAGAGAAACCCATAAGTGACTAAGTAGATTTTTTTTCCGAAACGCATGTTTTTCATTAAGAGAAATAAGAAGTTTACACCTAATTCCCGATAAACGAGATATCAAAGGGGTCACGACAACACTTACATAAGGCACCGGCTTTAACAGTGGAGCTAGAAACTGTTGTACTGTTTAGGAAACTAATTTTGCGACTGGTAAGACAGAAGAGAGCGAACACTAAGAAGCGAACATCGGAGCGATGCTCCTGAATCCCGCGGCGATCCAGGCGTCCGCTTCCTCCCTAATGGCGTCGATGATCCATGGCTCCGTCCTGCTCAAGTTGTCGAATGTGAGCCTGTTGCGTTCTTTCCATAGGATCCAGGAGACGAGTAAGACGGAGGAGTCGACGTTCGTGCCGCGAGCCACCAGTCGATAGTGTGGACTCCGTTTCTGGGCATAGGTCTGGACGGCCAACACGGGTAAGCATCCGGTGCCAGATGGCCCTCGAGAGCACACATCCTGCAAGCAGGTGATCAGCGCTCTCGGGTGCTTGATCGCAGAAAGCATAGTCGTCAGTCGGTTGTAGCCCCTGACTAAGTAGATTGGAACACCAGAAAATGATTAGTGTTATTTTGATTGTCAAAAGTCAAAAAAAGTCACAAATTTTAGACCTTAATTTGTCCTAGATGTGTACCATTCGCTAATAAATTATCATTCAGAGATATTGTAAATACAAATCTACTGATACAAGTTTTGTCATAAATTATTTGGACAATTGTAAGTCAAAAACTTATAAAATTTATCTTCTCTTTCTACAAAATATGTTGGGACAGAGACGGTAGCTTGAAAAAGCTGAAAGTGTGCTCCTTCCTTTCGGTTCAAACGAAAGCAACAACTGCAACAAAACTACGAAACACGTATAAAGTTTTAAATATCGTACGTACACCTGGAACCAGTGATTGTTCTGACCTGACCCGCGCGGTTGAGCCTCTGAAACTCAAAATCTCAGCCTCAAACAAACCCGAGTAGTCCGATTCAGTTTTTTTGCGTTAAAGATGTGTTGAAATCCATTTGAGATTAAGGGTGCGATGAACCGATGACACCAGGCCAGGTGGGTGGCAACGAGAGGATATTTTCCGCCGGGTTGCTCTCGCAGCCTCCCACGTTTCGTGCGAAGAAACAAAGGCGAGCGACGAGGCCCCGGAATGAACGCAAACGTCGCAGTTGCAGGCTTGCAGCAAACCCGTTCCGTCCGTTTTCTACGCTTTTCTTTTGGCTCCACTTGCTCCCGTTTGCTATTCTCAGACTCAGAGGCGTGTGCTGGTCGGTCGCATTTGCGTCGTGCGTTGTTCGAGTCCGGAGAGCCACAGACCGAACGCTATCCACCTCCTCCTCCTTTTGGGGAAGTTTCTGTTTTTTCTTTTCTTTTGCTTTTGCTACAATTTGCAAAAAAATAAAAATAAAAGGACAGTCAGCGGAGATGTCTAGAACTGTCGCTGGAGGACCATGGGACATGGCTGCTTTGCAGGAAGAGCTGGTGGTAGGCGCTCCCGTTGCGGAGGCCACTGATCGCGAGTTCGAGTTCGTTCGGACACGCTGTTTTCCCACCGGGAACTGCGTTTTTCAAATAATTTTCAGGCTCTTTCGTGTGGAGCCATAATGGTAGAGTGACGTGTCCGTTGTTTACGAAATCAGTAGATTTCGGTGATTTTAAGGAGGACGTAATCTTCAGATCTAAGTGTAGTTGTAGGTTTGTTTATACAGAGGGTGGTGTGAATGTGTGCGTGTGTTGAATGGATGTAGGGTGGTGTGAGTGTGTGCGTATGTTGAGTGGATGTGCGTGTGTATAAACAGATACTACAGCTGTATCCAAATAAGAGACATTAAAAAAAAAGGCTGGAGCTGAACTTATCAAGTTCGTGTGATAGAGTTTTAGGGTTCATGTGGATTGGATAGGCCATCGCCATCCATTCATGTTCTTCCGGTGTCGGCGCGAAGTCACGCGATGCGACAGCCTCCTTCAGGCTCCAGTTGCTCGGATAGTCGGATCAGCCAGTAATTCAGGGTGTGCTTGGATCTTTTTGCTAGGTAAAGCTAGCAGAGCAAGTTTAACCTGGCTTGGCTGCTGGACAAGGATGGGCGAGAAGTGCAGTGCTGTTTGGTTTCTTTCCCGTGCTTAGTATGTGTTCAGAATCGCAGGCATGTGACACCGCGTCCGCGTGAGAACTCGCAGAGCAATTGGCGTGCCGATCAGCGCCGACCACCGATCATGGTCCATTTCCATGCCCCCCCATCATCCCTCCTCCGTGACCGAGAAAATCAATCACGCAGTAACGAAAACAACATTACTGGTCTTTGGTCCCTCTTTGGCTTGTTTGTACACGTCAGTTTGTATTCAAGTTTGTGTAGTGTGGCTTCTGTATATAAATGTCCGTACTCTCGTATTGAAATTTGAACCGCAGCTAGCTTTAAAGCAGATCCAAAGTCTTAGTTGCTTGCGTTAGTATTAACTTGTATGAGATTTTATACTTCGTACTCTAAACCGGTGTAAATGTATGCAACACCTTAATTTTTGTTGTTTTGTATAGACAAGACACATTTGACAAATTTGTGTTTTGGTGGTTTACACTTGTTGCATGTAATCACCTTCAAGTCATAGTTCAGGTCTCAAATTTCCTATTAGATGTGTAGGGATGAGAATATATCATTTCCGTTGTCTGCCTCTACTTGTACAAAGTATAATAATAATTCCGCTTTCGATCACCACGCAAGTCTATGCATGCAGACAACTAAACATGAGCAAATTACACAAATATGAAAACATGGTAATACATGTAAGTAAACGAACCTATATAAATATTAATCATCATGTTAAATTTGGTTATGCTAGACAATGCAGGTTTATGCATAAACCGACGTTCAAATAAAATCTTCTCGCACCCTACGTTTCTATGAAAATATGAGATCTCTGTTAGACCATAGAGGTGGCTTAGCTCTTTCCTTCTTTGGTTCGGCTTCGATTTCTCCAAGATGAAAAGTATATTTTTTGCTTGATTTTTGTTTTGCACACATGAAAAGTATTTAGGATGGAGCTCCGGAGCATGCGCACGCACGGAGTACACGCCAACACCGTGCAAACCGCACCCCTGTGTTTTTCCGTGGGACACGCGTCGCGCATCCAGCGGCCCTTTATCCACGCTGGACTGCGACGTGGCCCGGCGCGCAGTCCCCGCCAAAACACGTCGCCGTCCATCCACGAGACCACGACGCTTCGAGGCCGGTTCACGCGTTCGCGGGAGCGCCGCCCCCGCCACGCCCGCCGCCCATCCCCCCAGATCGCTGCTGCCCATCCGCTCGCGGCTCGCCCCCACCTCCCGTCGCCCCCTCACGTTCCGCTCACCGGCGCACCGCGCGCCACGTCGCGCGGGGCGCCCGTGTCCGCCCAGCCTTATTTAACCGAGGCTCCCCTTCCCTTCCTCCCCGTAATAATAACCGGATCCCCAGTCCAGATCGCCGTAGTCGCATCCCAGGGTCCCCGACCGAATCCATTTCCAGACACCAAGGCCAAGAAAGATCCATCTCTCGCTCCGGCCAGCCAGCCTTCCTCTTCTTCGTTCTTGGTGGTCTGATCTCGTTGCCCATTCGAGTCCAATCCGATCCAACCCAAACCAAACCAACCGCTGTGTGTGAATGATGGCGCTCAACCTCGCCCACCAGACCGGCGCCGCGGCCGCGGCCGTCACGGTGGCACCAACGGCGCCACGCTCCGCCGTCGTCGCTGCGGCCGCCACCATCTCGGCGCCGTCCGTCTCTGCGGGCGCCGCCCCGGCGCCGGCGCTCCAGATGCAGACGATGACGGTGGACGCGGCCCCGGCGCAGGCGCCGGACGCGGTGAAGCCGGACCTCGCCATGGCGTGCCAGGCGCTGGTGGAGAGCGCGGCGCCCGGCGAGGCGCAGCACGCCGACGTGGCCGCCGAGCTCCGGAGCAAGGCCGGGGTGCCCGTCTTCGTGATGATGCCGCTCGACACCGTGCGCAAGGACGGCAACTCGCTCAACCGCCGGAAGGCCGTCGAGGCCAGCCTGGCGGCGCTCAAGAGCGCCGGCGTGGAGGGCATCATGGTGGACGTCTGGTGGGGCATCGCGGAGGCCGATGGACCCGGGCAGTACAACTTCAACGGGTACATGGAGCTCATGGAGATGGCCAGGAAGACCGGGCTCAAGGTCCAGGCCGTCATGTCCTTCCACCAGTGCGGCGGCAACGTCGGCGATTCAGTCACGTATGTCAACTTTTTCTTCTTGGTCTCTTATGCTGCTTCACCTTACGTTCTCTAGATCGAACCTGAATCTCTTGGCATTAGTTTTTAGACGATAGAAAATGCACAAAATCAATACTATATTCAGAACCTGCATGGGGATATCTGATTCTGAATACAGAAGACCTCAAGACCTGCATATTATATTAGAAGAATTCTTTCAGAAAATTCTGACACCTTCACGAGCTTTACCGTCGATTAGCTCAGGATTTGTCGAGACCAACGGGCCTTCCGTGATGCTTAGAACTGTCAAGTCAGTGGCTGAGAAAGATCTGCACTTTTTCCTTTGTTTTTAACTGGATTTTCTTCTACTCTGAGTCCGAAAATTGCATCAACTACACACTAGTTGATGTGGACTGAACACAAGGTCCCCGTGAACCAGTGTGAGCCACGGAGAACCACAGGATCACCATCCATCACCCTGGATAACCTGAAGAAAGTCGTCCTTTTTCTCGTGTCACAAAACCGAACGGTCGCGCTTCCCTCTTCCTGCCGACTCGGCATGTGATCTGCCACGAGATCCGTGAGCACAGTTCAGGCTCCAGAATCCATAATCCTGTCCTGACGAAGATGTGCTTTTTTAGTATCCTGCCATGTGACCCTGCCTTCGTAGGTCGGTCGACGAGAAGGTTAATTTGTGAATTAATTAGACGCTGACGAGCTACTCAACTTGGCTTATTTTGGACGTTGCAGCATACCACTCCCGAGATGGGTTACGGAGGAGATGGATAAGGACCAGGACCTGGCCTACACCGACCGGAGCGGCCGCCGGAACTACGAGTACGTCTCCCTCGGCTGCGACACGCTGCCGGTGCTCAAGGGCCGCACGCCCATCCAGTGCTACGCCGACTTCATGCGCGCCTTCCGGGACCGCTTCGCCACCTACATGGGCAACACCATCGTGGAGATCCAGGTCGGCATGGGCCCCGCCGGCGAGCTGCGCTACCCGTCCTACCCGGAGAGCAACGGCACCTGGTCCTTCCCTGGCATCGGCGAGTTCCAGTGCTATGACAGGGTACAACATGCGTGCTCGTTCGTTCTTTCGTACCTCTACTACTATATAAATCTCGGAGCTTGTTGCTAACCTGCTGCCATATCCATGATGCAGTACATGTTGAGTAGCTTGAAGGCGGCCGCTGAGTCCGTGGGCAAGCCGGAGTGGGGCAACGCGGGTCCAGGCGACGCCGGCGAGTACAAGAACTGGCCGGAGGACACGGGCTTCTTCCGCCGCGATGGCGGGTGGAGCACGGAGTACGGGCAGTTCTTCATGAGCTGGTACTCGCAGATGCTGCTGGAGCACGGCGAGCGCATCCTGGCGGCGGCGACGGGGGTGTTCACGGGGTCCCCCGGCGTGAAGATCTCGGTGAAGGTGGCCGGGATCCACTGGCACTACGGCACCCGGTCGCACGCGGCGGAGCTGACGGCGGGGTACTACAACACCCGGCAGCACGACGGGTACGCGCCCATCGCGCGCATGCTGGCGCGCCACGGCGCCGTGCTCAACTTCACGTGCGTCGAGATGCGGGACCACGAGCAGCCGCAGGACGCGCAATGCCGCCCCGAGGCGCTGGTGCAGCAGGTGGCCGCCGCCGCGCGGGAGGCCGGCGTCGGGCTGGCGGGCGAGAACGCGCTGCCGCGGTACGACGAGACGGCGCACGACCAGGTGGTGGCCACGGCGGCGGACAGGGCCGCCGAGGACCGCATGGTGGCGTTCACGTACCTGCGCATGGGGCCCGACCTGTTCCAGCCCGACAACTGGCGCCGCTTCGCCGCCTTCGTGAAGCGCATGTCCCAGCCGGGCGCACGGGACGCGTGCCGGGAGCAGGTGGAGCGCGAGGCCGATGGCGTCGCGCACGCCACCCAACCGCTCGTGCACGAGGCCGCCGTCGCGCTCACCAACTGATGTGCAGGTGTCCGGCGCGGCGTTCCCACCCATTGCTCGTCGTGTTCACTTCGCTAGAGGGTGATGCGTACGCTACTACGTACTACCTCAAATACCTATGCATAAGCTGCGCCGGCCGGCCGGCGGGACGCCGTGTCGTCGATCGGCGCGTGCACCGCGCAATAGTGTACGTAAAAGGGTAGCTGCGAGCGAGGTCGTTCCGAGCTTTGGCGTGCCTCAGGGCTTGGCAGGAGATGGGTTTGGTGTTCTGCTGCTGTGGTACTATCCTACACCTACAGAATGTGTGGATAAACTCATGATTTGTACTGGTATAATTTGAACAAAGAAACCAACTTGTGAAAACGTGACAGAGGCTTTGCTAGGGCGCTGGCCTCGTTCGTTCCTTCTTCAGAGATCAGAAGGTGCATGTGATGGTCCTCTTAATTTTCTGTGTAGAAAGGACCTACAGGGACTTGCTTATATTACCAGGCTTGAGTGCCACCTTGTCTTTTCCTACAACACCTATCACCCTGTGTAGAGTGCATTGCCCTTTAATTTGCTGATCTGCAAGGGCCTCCTCAGTGTCCATCTGCATCAGCATACACCGGACAACACCTCAATTTGCACTTTATTATGTCCTTTCAGCGAGTTGCTTGTACGTTCTTCTCTTCTTGCTTTGTTGAAGGATACGTAATCAAAGTGTCGCCTCCAAGTAGTAAACTCTGATCAAGTCTACAAACTCTGGTTAGTCGCTAATACACATCAGGATGGCTGCCATATTCAAAATAACGGCGAACGTTTATGAAATAAGATAAACAGTACCTAACAAAATGACTTTAACGCCAAATATTTCATGAAACTTAAATGCAATCGCTTGTGATGGAAAAGAGTTGTATACTAAATAAAAGAGAACACATATATGTAAACTCAAAAGGCCTGTGTAAACCATACAAGGACTCCGAATCGAAGGTTAACTTTTTACAAACAAACAGCCTGTGTAAACCATACAAGGACTCTTCCCTCCGTCTCAAACTGTAGTTCACTTTGACTTTTTTGATGCATGTATTTTATTATGTATCTAGACATATTATTTATCTAGATATATAGTAAAATACATGTAAAAAAAGTCAAAATGAACTATAATTTAAAACGGAGGGAGGAGATCTTAGAATGTATATTTAGCACTCATTTGGCGTGACTACTCCGGT
Source organism: Bothriochloa decipiens (assembly GCA_023333625.1). NCBI lineage: Eukaryota > Viridiplantae > Streptophyta > Magnoliopsida > Poales > Poaceae > Bothriochloa > Bothriochloa decipiens. The sequence continues at coordinate 4,768,075 of CM041629.1, forward strand.
GGCGTTTGGAGTTGTTTTATACTAAATGGGTACCCAGAATGGTTTCGCCTAGGAAGCTTTTTAAATCGTGCTCTGTAATAGTTTGTGGTGGGTTACTGCCGAAAGTTGTAGGTTTACGCACCTCGTTCTAGTGGGTCTCACATAATTTTCGGTAAAAGCATGTTTAAAGAAAAACTCTATACGTAAATCTGTTTTGTCAAACGATTTATCAAAAACGACCATAGCTGCACCGATGGCGCTCTTAATGGAGATGAAGAAAAAATAATAGGTAGTGAAGTGACCAATCGGGCCTTTATAAAGTGCATGTTATTTTTCTCAATCGAAATTCGACGACACAATCCGGGCTGGGGGTGCATGGGCCTCCATTTAGACGGACTGCATGACTCAATGTTTTGTGGGCCATGGGCCTCCATTCAGTCGAAGTTGGCCAACGTACAATGTTTTAGTTGATGATGAAACGTTGTAATGAGAAATAAAACATGCTTAAAAATCCTCGTGTTGAATGAAAGGGAGATGCAAACCAGGGTTTGAGATTTTAGTATAAGTAATTTTTTCACTTGTAACTAAAATGTTGAAACTCTCAAAATTTCGTTCATAATTTGAACCCTGAATTCTATTGATATGGCTCTGCCCATCGAACATGTCAACTCTTTCATGTTCTTCACTCGAGGGGCTAGCCGCTGATGTCTAGACGGTAGAGACAAGGGGCACCCTTAGCAGTATCATGGTTGTTATTGGAATACACATGTTTAATTAAATTAACAGGCGGCATGCAAAGGTGCCCCACAAGATTGAAGTAAATTGAATCTCCCAACCAATTATAGCCTGGGTCTAGTTTTTTTTTTTTCATTTTGTTTCCCTTTGTTTCTCTGGTCCACAAAATGTAAAGACAGCAGTACTCCAGTACCAGTAGGCAGATTCAGAGATTTAGCAATTGACCAACCAGAGTTTTTAGAGGCACGGTCATGGCTTGGTCTTTGTGAGCACACGTGGACGGCGTGCTTATCTGGTAGGAGCAGAGGAGATTCCTACCAACCTCCCTGGAGCTCCAACTTCCCAACAGAACGTGCATCTAAATTCTGTGCCAATGATCTTATCACGGCAGAAAAATTCACGAGTCAACGACTCAACGTAAGGATGCCTCATGATGACAGCAGGTAGCATGCAGTTGCTCATGCTCCTCGTCATTTTTGCCCGTTGTTAAATCTGATCTGAATATTTAACATATTACTGTTATATTAGCGACGTTGCTGGGACTTTTCTTTTACCCCTCGCTTTGCTTCTGCCAATATAATTCGGCAGCCATCCTGTCAGCTGGAAAACAAAGGCGATTAGGTGGAAGTTTCTATTCAAGAACAAAGTTGCAGCCAGTGGCTGCTGTGATCCTTCAGATGATACCACACGATGTAGACAACCTGTACCTTCATTCTGTGCTCCACAATGACATCAGAAGCTCACAAGCAAGCTTCAGAGCTTCAACTAAGTGTAGGAAAAAAAATGTATACTACAGTACTGTCCTCGAGAAGACCTCGCGAGTCTTTCGTAACGCATGCAGGTCAAGCTTGTCGTATTCACACGACTCGACCTGCCTGCAGTCTCGGTGGCTCTGTGCCATGATGCTGTAACTGTTGACTCGAGTCAATCGTTGGAGTCAACTGAAACACACTCGCACGAATCGTAAAGCCACTAGGATGGTGTATATACAGGGCCCGCGAGCCCTGCTCAGCTGGGCACACCACACCACACCACACCACACCACAGGCATCCAGCATTGCGTCGGTTCGTGTCGCATCTGAGCCGAGAGTGAGAGCCATCACCCATCAGCCATCCAAGACTCTGTTCCTCCTCCCAGTTGACTGACCGATCTCGGCAACCAAACCAATGGCAGCCATGGCGCCGCTGTCGCCGCCAGCGCTGAATTTCCAGCCGTGCAAGAACCACACCTCCGAAGGGCTGGTCTCGGAGGTTGCGCTGCGCATCATCGTGGAGTCGAAGGCGTGCTTCGTGGCGCTGGCCCTGGCGCTGGCCTACTTCCTGACGGCGTCGCAGCACCGGCTGTGGAGCTCGAGCCACCTCATCAAGGGCTTCCTCTTCGCCGTGACGCAGCCCGTGACGCGGTTCCTGTTCGGCATGTTCACCATGCTGCTCTCCATGCCCTTCCGGAACGACCTCTACCTGCTCTGGGGCATCCTCCTGCTCACCGGCTACGAGGGCGTCTACACCATCTCCGGCTACGGCGTCTCCGCGCGCCGCTCCGACCTCGCCATCCACGAGTTCACGCGCGCCTACAACATCGTCACGCTCGGCCTCTACGTGCGCTACTACTCGAGCGAATCCCAGTTCCGGTGCCCGCTCTGGGCGCTCTGGGCGCTCATGGTCGCCAAGTTCCTGGAGCGCATCGTCCGGTTCAAGGTTGCCAACGGCAGGTACGGCGACGCCAGCACCAGCTTCGTCGCAGACTACATGAAGCACGAGCACGAGATCGAGAACACATCCTCAAAGCCAAAGGGTAACAAGGACTTGTGCTTGAAAGATTGCAACTACCTCATCGTCGGCGACTCCGAGGCGGAGGCCAAAAGGGTGGAGAACCAGTACGAGGCTCAGTACAAGCCGGCGGAGGACACTGTCACCGTCGCCAAGGTCTGGCGGTGCGAAGAGCAGCTCCTGACATGGGAGAAGCACGGCAAAGAGCTGAGAGATGTCTGCCTCTCCTTTGCCCTGTGCAAGCTGCTGAGGCGGAAGTTCGCCAGCGTACCGATGGCCAAGAGCGAGAGGGACAAGGCGCACAGGCTGGTCTTCGACGACCTCGTCTCCTCCGGCCGGGAACGAACGTTCCGGGTGGTGAGGACGGAGCTCGGTTTCGCGAGGGACATGCTCTACACCAAGTACCCCATCCTGTTCAGCTCCGGCTTCCCGGTCGTCAGCACGGCGCTGTTCGTGGTGACGGTCGGCGTGTCCGTGTGGATCACCGTGTCGGCGGTCCGGCACTACAGGGTTCCCCAGGGGAGCTCCTCCAACCTCGTCCATGGCAAGAACGTGGACCTGGTCATCACCTTTGTCATCGTGGGCATGGTCACCGGGATGGAAATCTGCGAGTTCTTCATCCACCTCTTCTCCGACTGGACTAAGGTACGTACGCACGTGCCGTGACTACGTGACACCAATCAGAGAGAGCTTGATAGAAGTGTAGTAACGCTCTGCCACATGGCTATAGATATTGCAGCGAAGTTAATTTCTCAGACACTATGCAGTTGTTTCAGTCACACGTAGTATGGTCCATATTTTGAAATCTGACAATACCCAATGCCTAGTACGATGTATACGTTTCTCTTTGGCATTCACAAAGAGAGACAGAGAATTGAAGGATTCCTGACTGTGTCCTATACTAGTGCAAAGGTATAAAGACAGCCTCAACTAAATCATTTTGAGTTCGATCAAAATTTATTTTAAAAAAAACTGTCATTGTTACTATATTCATGGTGAGATATTTTTTTATAGTATATCTATTTTAAGCTATGCCAAACAGAGCTTTGTTACTAGATCCATGCCAAACCAGCTCGTGTGATTAAGGATAAAGTTAAAATTACTATCTTAGTTCCAAAAATAATTGCACATATTATTCTTCAAGAAGAGAAATTTTTTAAAGTTCTATAAATATATATGCAAAAATATACTAATATACTTATTATGTGTATTATGTATCATTAGGTTAACATTGTTTCATAATAAACATGACTTTGCTATTTATCTATGGACATATTTTGTTAGGTATAAAATCTTTCGGGTTCCTATACACTCGTTTGTGATTTAGGATTTGTGCTACAACTGTTCATTGGGGTAACATTTACAAAAGAATCTGACAGATTTGATCACATAAAATCTGTTGACGGATAACTAGACACTTCTTAAACATGTTAGGATAATATGTAAATATTGATAAGTCTAATCAAACTTGTAAAGACGACTCCTCCAAAAACGTGATGTACAATTATTTTAGTCTGGAGGATAGAGAAATTACGTCCTTTTCAAAGCCCCATTTGGCACATCTTCTTCAATAGCTTTAACTCGCTATAGTAGATTCATTCCTGTATGAAATTTGTTAGAGTTGGTTTGTCATAGCTCCATCGATAGAGCCGCTTTTGTGAAACAACTGATGTTAAGAAAAATCTGCTCTACTACTACTAGTGAAGTTGGGTTGTCCTAAACACGGCCTAGGTTTGATTTGGGAGGCTAACCCTTGTGCAATTTATCCTCCAATCATCCCGTCACGGCCCACCGTGCTGTTCTTTTTATCACATCTGGTTCTGAAATAGTGGAGTTGGGAATAATTGATGGTCCGTCCCCCTGCTTTGCCTATTGCCCTTTCAGGTTATGGTGGTCACCGCATACATCCGGAAACCGTGGATGCTAGACTACCCTTTCCTCAACTGCGTCCTCAGGTTCATCTGCTGCGGCAAGATCGCCGAGCCCATCGGCAGCTCTCTCGGACAGTTCGACCTTCTCAAGGCGCCCAAGAAGCAGAGAAGCATCCCGGAGTGCATCGTGAAGCTGTACCACACGGCAAGGTCCTTCGTCCTGCTCACCGGCGACGAGGACTTCCGCATCAACAAGTGCAAGGCCCTCCGTCCGGTCCCAGAGCACATCGAGGAGATGATATGCAGCACCCTCGCGAACAACAGAGACGGTTTGTACCGCGGCGACGAGTCCCTGAAAAAGAGGAGCCAGCTGGAAGGCAACCAGCGGCTTTCGGAGAACTGCAAAGCTCAGACGCACATCGAGAGAATCATGGTGTGGCACGTCGCGACCTGCACGCTGGAGCCGAGAGACGGCGGCAGCCAGCAGCCGAGCGTTGGAGGATGGTGCAAGTGCAAATGCTTGGTGGATTTGGAGAACGGCCGCGGGAGTCGGAAAGAAGGACAAGGATCACGCCCTGTGGACTACAGGCTCGTGGCCACCACGCTGTCCAAGTACTGTGCCTACCTGGTGTTCTACAAGCCGAAGCTGCTCCCAATCGCTGGCAACTCCGTGCGGTACATGTGCAAGGTTCTCCTCGAAGAAGCGAAAGCGGTCATCGACGGGAAAGAAGCAGCTAACGGCGGCCACGGCGGCGAGGTGGAGGCGGCCAACGGGAAGCAGGGACCGGCGCATGACAGCCAAGCAGAGGCTGGCATAGTCACGAGAGGCCAGAAGCTCGCCGAAGATCTGAAGAGCGTGCTGGGCGACGGCGACGATCTGTGGGTGGCGCTGGCCGAGCTGTGGTGCGAGCTGCTCGTGTCGATGGCGCCGCAGGGCAGCTTTAGCGCGCACCAGAAGGAGCTCGGCAAGGGCGGCGAGTTCATCACGCACATCTGGGCGCTCCTCTACAACGCCGGCATCGACAACAGGTTCTCCGGCGGCTCGTCCACCACCGCCGCCGCCGCTGCCGATGCTACGCCTGGCAAAGACAACAACTAAGGCCGGAACAGCCCCTACACGCTCCGCGCGTGCAGTTTGTGTGTCGCTGTGTACGTGTTTTTGTATTCGCAGTGTGTGTTGCCGTGTACGTCGCCGGTCCCCGTTTCTGTGTTGGCCTGTTGGGCACGAGATGTTGTGTATTTGGGCTGAAAGTTATATGGGCTGGTATACTTATACAATGTGTTTGTGTCCGCCAGTTGAGTTGGGCTTCAGGCTGGTCCCCGACTGCGCTCCGCTTCAGCCGGGCCGGAACAACCCAACGATTAGTTCTGTGTATAATTCTCAAAAAATAAAAAAACGAAGTGATCAGGCGATAGCTTAATCCTCAAGGAGACTAGCACAAATGCACAATACAATAAGTACAACCGTGCCCAGGTCAGAGGATTTTAAGTCGGTGCCAGCACAACGTGGAAACCACGGCGATACATCCAACTCTTTCTCGTTCCTTTCAATCGAAGCATCTGCCCTGTTATATATACCGGATTCATATATCCCACAGCTACACTTCATAAAAATTTATCATCCCACAGCTAACTCGTACTAAACATCTGTCATCCCACAGCTAACTCGATCGACATGGAAGGTGCCGACCAGGTGAGGCCTTCAGCTCCGCCATTGAATTCTGCAGTTGTCTCTGCGAAATTCCATCTGTACTACTTTGATTACTTTCTATATATTCGACATGCGATTCTTTTTGGTTTCCAGAAAAATAAATAAATTCCTTTGAAAGATAGTCTCTGTAGGACTAGCTAGCTCGCAGTTGATCATGAACAGAAACATACTCATTTGGTGCGTATGTACTTTGCTGATTTGGTGCGTCTGTATTCTACTGCTTTGGGTGCAGAGCAATCCCTGCGCGATATGTCTCGCCGCCATGGGCGCCGGCGGCGGGCAGGCCATCTTCACGGCCGAGTGCTCCCACACCTTCCACTTCCACTGCATCTCCGCCAGCGTCGCGCACGGCAACCTCGTCTGCCCGCTCTGCAACGCGCGCTGGCGCGAGCTGCCGTCCGTGGTGCAACCGCAGCCGCAGCCGGTGCACCGCACGCTGCCGCAGCCACGGGGTGAGCCCATCCACCGTGTGCATCCACTGCCGATGAGGCATCGGCCGTTGCACGGCTGGCAGCCACAACACCAGCCCGAGGAGCCTCAAGTGTTCGACGACGACGAGCCGGTTGAGCCGACCTCCTCCTCCTCCGGCGGCGGCGACGGCGAACAGAACCAAGCCACAGCTTCATCCAGATCCGGTGGGACGCTGGCTGTAACGACGCACACCGAGTACTCGGTCGTCGCGAGGGACTCGTCGCGCGACAACTTCGCCGTCCTCGTGCACGTCAAGGCTCCTGGGATGGCGGCGGCGGGCGACGACGCGCCACGCGCGCCTCTCGACCTCGTGACGGTGCTCGATGTCAGCGGCAGCATGACCGGGGCGAAGCTGGCGCTGCTGAAGCAGGCCATGGGATTCGTCATCGACAACATGGGGCCCCACGACCGCCTCAGCGTCGTGTCCTTCTCCGACGGGGCTCGCCGCGTCATCAGGCTCCTGCGGATGTCGGGCGACGGGAAGGCCGCGGCCAAGAGCGCCGTGGAATCGCTCGTCGCGCGCGGCGGCACCAACATCGCCGAGGGGCTACGGACGGCGGCTAGGGTGCTCGAGGAGCGCCGGCACAGGAACACCGTGTCCAGCGTCATACTCCTGTCCGACGGCCAGGACACCTACACCGCGCCGCGGTGGTCGCGGGGCACCGGCGCCGCGCCCAACTACGAGGCGCTCGTGCCGCCGTCCTTCGTGGCCACTGGCACCAGGGACTGGTCGGCGCCGGTTCACACGTTTGGGTTCGGAAACGACCACGACGCAGCGCTCATGCACGTCATCGCTGAGTCCACCGCCGGCACCTTCTCGTACATCGAGAACGAGGCGGTCATCCAGGACGCACTCGCGCAGTGCATCGGCGGCCTGCTCACCGTCGTGGTGCAGGAGGCGCGCGTCGCCATCGCTTCCATGCATCCCGGAGTTCGCATCTTCTCGATCAAGTCCGGGCGTTACCAGAGCCGCGTCGACGAGGACGGCCGCTCCGCCGATGTCCGCGTCGGCGAGCTCTACGCGGACGAGGAGCGGCGCTTCCTGCTGTTCTTGACTGTTCCAGCGGTGGAAGCAACGGATATCGAGACTGCTCTGATCAAGGTGAGCTGCAGCTACCGAGACACGGCTGGCGGCTCTCACGTCGACGTGACGGCGGAGGACACGGTGGTGGCAAGACCAGAGCAAGTGGTGGACGCGGAACGCTCGACGGAGGTGGAGCGGGAGCGCGTCCGCGTGGAGGCGGCCGAGGACATCGCTGCGGCGAGGGCGGCGGCGGAGAGAGGCGCGCACCAGGAGGCGGTGGAGATACTGGAGAGCAGGCAGCGAGCGGTGGCGCAGTCGGAGGCGGCGCTTGGCAGCGACCTCACGATGCAGGCGCTGGGGACGGAGCTGCACGAGATGCGCGGGCTCGTTTCCAACCAGAATCTCTACGCGCAGTCGGGGCGCGCCTTCATGCTGGCTGGCATGTCCATGCACGGGTACCAACGCGCCAGCGCCAACATGGTGAACATGGCCGCCAGTCACATGAACATGGCCGCGGATGCGGCGTCGTTCGCGACGCCGGCCATGCGAGCAATGCTGCTGCGGTCGCGCAAGGCGCGGGAGGAGTCCTCGGTCGAGCAGCAGCCGCCGACCAAGGCGGGAAAGGAAGCTGAAAGCTCTGCACCAGAACTAGAAGTTGTAAAGGAGTAGACGTGTTGCCATGTGAAAGTTCCACAATCACACTAGCAATACATTCTCAAAAAAAACACTAGCAATAAACCATGCGTGGAATACAAAACAATTTTTATGTTTTGTTTTGTTGTGTTTCTAGGTGTAAATTTGTGTGAGAATGAGGAATGGATGAATAATTGAAATTCGGAGCTCCTTGCCTCCTTGTGTGTGTGTGTGTGTGTTTTTGTGGAGTTTTCGTTAAGAACATGTGGCTGTGTGAATAGACTAGGTTCAATTGACCGCTTATATTCTTTTGTGTTAGTCGGAAAGAGAAGAGCAAGGAACTTGAATCAACGCAGAAATTTTTGCGCAATTCATAATTATTTAACTAAGAGGGTGTTTAGTTCCTATTTTGCTCAAAATTTTTTGGGTTTTGTTTCATCATTTTGCAAAATGAAACTAAACACCACCCAAAAAATTTAGGAAAAATTGGAGCATCTCTATTTTGGATTTTGGTCTCAAGAGGCCAAAAAAACCCAAAAGTGTTGCAATCCTCACCCACCCCTCATGAAAATTTTGGTATTTTGAATGGAACTAAACACACCTATAAAATATTTAATTAATCCAAAGTAGTTGGCGTTTTGCATTCTATGGGAAACTAAACACACCCTAAAGCTGCTGCCTGAATTTTCGAGGGTATTTCTCAGACTTTATGCAAGCCAGAATATTTGGTATAATTGCGTGTAGTTTCCTCTCTTTTCTTTTATGATATCTTATTGTTTTTTGTAATAATATCGCTTGGAGCTCAAAGTCTACCCATATGACATCCCTAAGTACGCAAGCACCAACAGCTTATTTTGTATTCTTGTATCCACACCTATACGGGAAATTTGGCATCCCTATGACCAAGTGTCAAAACATCGGACCTTATTCCAAACATCGTTTTCTTCGAGGTCTATTTAAAAATGATTTCAAAAAGGGACTAAAGTACAAAAGTTTTTGTATGTATACTATAATAATAATAAGTAATAATCCTTGTGTGCTCCACTCTAAGGCGATAGAACCAATAACATGCTCCCTCCGTTTCACAATGTGAGTCGTTTTGAATCAGCGAGAAAACCAAAGAAGCGAACAGATTAGACCTGCAGCCCCAGTGCAATGATTGCTTATACAAGATGTTTTTACTACGTGTGCGTGCGTACAGCCACACATCCTTTCTGAGCGTCTACTTGCAAGCACCATTTCTCATTAAACAATGACATGCTTAGACTCGGGACCAGTACAGGCTATGTATAGAAGTAGAGAACGACAATCTTTTTAGAATATGCTACTATTTTCGGACAACACATATTATGATACAGAGGGAGTAATCCTCTAGGAGACACGCATTGGACAGAAGATATAATAAATGTAACAGGGATTACGGATCAATACCAGCCGAGGATTCTATTCTATGAATTCCACTTTTTATAGGGTTTTATAAGTCGGCAATCAGCGTATCGTGGCAGCCACAACGGTATATCCACATATCCAATGTCGTCATTCTTTCCTTTGAGGCGAAGCATTTTTGGCTTGTTTTATACCCACAGCCATAGCTGATTCTATCGTTCTCATTTCTCCTCGCTGAGATGGAAAGCGTTGGGTAATGAATTTACGCATACAAGAAAGGTGAAAACAATATGTAGATAGTAATTGTATTTTTATCCTGTCCCAAGAACTTACACCCTAGGGGGTATTTATAGGCCCCCTCTGGCTTCGCTATTCGAGAAATCTTACATAATCAGCCACGAACTTCCTATTCATTCGACTAGAAGGCACATCGGCGAAGTAGCGAAACATACTTCGCCCCTTCCATGTTGTCTTCTTATGCAACTTTGGTCTTGGTCATGATTTCTTAATTTAGCTAGCAACTTCATAAAATCTTCACGCGAAGCCACTGAGTCAACTTTGTTGGTCCTCAAAAGTCTAGCGAAGTCATCTCCGCCGGAGAACTTGAAACATGTAGAAAACATATACGCAAAGTTCGAAATAGTCTCAGCGAAGTTGCCATGTTATCTTCACTGAGTGCCTGAAACGCGGCGAAGTCATCTTCGCCAGTCAATCTAGGAACATACAAAAACATACAAGCGAAGTTGTAAACAGTCATGGCGAAGTCATCTTCGCTGAACATGTTAGTATCTTAAATATTTATAATAAAATGTTTATCTCTAAAGTTTGGAAAGGATGTTTGAATGTCAAAATTGTTCCCCAATAGCAGCCCCTCGCGGGCGAAGGCCTACTCCAAAGGTCTGAATCCCGTGAAGTTTATATGAAACTTTGCTCATCAAACGCCGTCCAAACTTTGGAGTTGGCCTGTTTAAATTTTGAACCCTACGACTAGTTTTGACTGGTTGACCAGCTTTTCTATAAATAGCAAGGCCTCTCCCCCCTGAAGCCATCATTTTCAGAAGAAGGGAAGCTCTGCCGAAATTTTTCTTGAACTCTAAAGTTTGAGATAGCTTTTCCTGATGTTTTTACCGTTGTGTTCGCTTGAATTCATCTCTTTGGTCGAAGTTTGAGTACCACCTTTGTCAAGGTTTGTTCCTTTAACTTTTTGAATTTTTACGATTTTATCGAATAGTGTTCCTAATTTTGGTTTTCACAGATGTGTTCGCGTGACTTGCAAGATCAGATTTAGTCTCAGGAGAGTTCTAAGGCCGAAGAGGGCAGGTCTCAGATGGATTCTGACGAAGAGAATCTTGAAGATGTTGATGCTTCTGTCGAAGATCTGGTGAAAGACGATGAGGGTTTTACCTTGACTTTGGTAAAACTTTGTTTGAAAAAAGTCACCTTGACGAAATGGTTCGATTGAAAATTGTTGAACGTGATCAAGTGAGGGTTCCTGATCCTGAGGAGACTAACGAGAAACCTCGTCCTAATGAATGCATTGTTTATCAGGAATTTTTTACCGCTGGCCTCCGGTTTCCTTGTCAGGATTTTGTTGAGGATGTGCTCAAAGTTTTCAATATTCAGATGCATCATTTGACACTAAATGGTGTAGTTAGGCTGGAGCAGTTTGTATGGGCTGTGAAATCTTTGGAGTGCAATGCTGATATTACTACGTTCTGCGAGCTTTTTGAGATGCACACTCAGTTCAAAGAATTTATGCTTGAAGGGCGGGTTATCACAAAGTATTTTGCTTGTTCGAGTTTTAAAACGGCTCATAATGCCGTCAAGTTTCTCCTGCAACTAGGAACAAGTGGGGTACTAGAGATTGGTCAAGTTATTGGTTTTATCACAAAGTGGCCATGGTTGAGGAGCAGGACTCTGTTACAAAGAAAGTGGTGAAGAGATATCCGATGGCTGCCAGAATGGAAATTGAGAAGTTTAGGCTATCTCCGTCTCTTCCTTCTTCCATGATTTTGAAGATTGCTGTGAAAGCGTACAAGTGTATAGCTTCGCTGCAATGTGCTAGGGATCTAGTTGAAGAATATGCCGCTGCTAAGATTTGGCCATTGAAAAAAGGATGTTCTTTTTAACGTTTTTATCCTAAGAAAGTTCGAGGTATAAACTACAAGTACCTGGATAATGATTTTCATCGTTCGAGGACATTTTCTTCTGATGAAGAATTTGTGAAATCTGTGGAAAGCTGGGCAAAGGATTTGCTTGGAAAGTATGTGTTGAGCGAGAAAAATAACATTAATAAAATACTTGGAGAGAACTATAAATGCTTGAACAGAGTTTTTGAGGTTGCTAAAGTTGAGTATGGCGAAAGGCCTCCTCCTGCCTATACTTGTGAAAAGAAGCAGAGCAAAAAGGAGACTGCTATTCAGATTAAGGAGAAGAAACGCAAGTCCGATGTTTCCAGCAAAATTGTAACTAAGAAGCTGAAGAAAAATCAGAGTCCTTCTGTTTTGTTGGACGTTGAAGAGATTGATGCTGTGCTTGAACGAAGTTTGGACATAGAAGGGAACTTGGTTTCTGGTGTTGGTGCTGGTGACGCTGAGGCTGTCGGAGGTGGTGGTGATGGTGATGATGTTATTTTCCCTATTTCTCAAGATGTTGAGGATGAGGTGAGAAAAATTTGTATGACTTTCTCTTCTAGTGGATTGGCTCCACTATTACTTACTCCACTTAATGAAAACTTACAGAATTTGCAAGCTCGTGGTGTTTCTGCTGGTGGTATTTGCAAAGTTGGTGTGGGGGCTGACTTGGTATCTGAGAAAGAGGCTCAAGTTGGTGCTGGGTCGACTTCACCGAGGTTTTGCTCTGAGGCTCCTGCCGTTGAGTCTCATGATGAGGATATTGATGCTGGGAAGACTGCTTCACTTGAAGACCCTACAACAGTTGGGGTTGGCGAAGTTGGTGCTTCCAATGTGCCTAAGAAGGTTGGTGGTTCTAGGATTTACTCCCTTGACTTTGATGAAAGTGATGATGAGAGCAACGATGAGCGCTTGATGCGTTTGTCGAGCTCTACTATCCATGTTGAAAGTGGCAAAGCTGTTGAATGCAACTTGGGTGAACGCGTTTCTACTGGTGAGTACTGTGGCTTTGTGTTTCTTTTAGATTTAAGTTGTCTTGTTTTGCTGACTTTTGATTTTTCTGCAGAAACTATCTTTCCTCACACACCCTCTTCTCCTCAGAAGAAAGTTGATTTGAGTAAGTTTAATATTCAAGATCCTGCTACTCCCGTTGTCCCCGCTGATGGTGAAGGAGAAGTTTCTGATGCCCTTAAGCGTGGGTTAGCATTTTGTCAGGATAAAAGTTTGGGTCTTGACAGTTTCAAGTTCATAGGTATCGGGGTTGATAAACTTTGGATGATGCCTCGCACTTCTGAAGTTCAGCTGTCAAAATGTATAGACGAGGCTTTTATTGTCCCTGATGCAGAACTTGAGATATCAAAGAAACCCTTACTCGAAGTTGCTGATGCCGGCTTATCGATGATGTATCAGGGTTCTCTTTTGATGAGGGGTTTGCGGGTAGGGTTGGAAGAGAAAGAGAAAAACTTTGCCCTCCGTGAACGTGATTATCAAGTTGAAATTGAGAATCTGAAGAAGCAACTTGCCGAGAAGGAGAGAGAAAGGATTGATGTAGTGGATGCTCATAACGTGTTGGAAGGGAAGCTTATCAGTGCTCTTGCTCGAGTTGAAGAAAAAGAAGATGAAATCAAAAGGATTATGGAGGATAAAGAAAAACTGAGGGATAATATGAGACGCGTTGAAAGAAAGATTGAGGAACAGGATAAGTCTTTCTTCGATAATTGCAATCGCATTTGGAAACTCTGCTTCGAATGTTATGACAAATTTAGAGCTAGGACAGGAGACAAGTGCTGGGACCTTGGTGGTCGTGATAGCTTTTTTAGCTGGCTTTGTCGCCAATATGAAGACTTGTCCCAGGTCATGGAGACCACAGTTGATATAGGAGTTTACTACTCTGCTCGCGCTTTGTTTCACCTGATGAAACAAAGTCAAGATCCCTTGTTTGCACAGCTTTGCGATGACAACTATAAGTTTCCCTCTGTTGGAGACCTGGCTAACGTGACGAAGGCTACACAAACACTATGCAACAAGTATCTCGAGCAGTACTGGAGGTCTAGTGGTCGAGTTCATTGCTTCAATAAGGCTAAGGAGAAGTTACAGAAGGTATGCGATGTATTTGGTTTGTTATGGTTTTTCCTGTTCTTTGTGTCTAACTTTTCCTTTTTGCTTGTTAGCAAATTGCAAGGAAAGCGGAGGCGGCTCAGAAGGAGGTGGAAGAAGCTACGAAGAAGGAGGCCAGGGCTAAGAGTCGGAGCGGAACTAGACCGAGCGATGTTAGTGGCAGCCGACTTTAGGCTCTAACTTTTTTCTTTTGTGAGATAAGAGAGTTTCAAAGGTTCTCAATTTTTATAAGATATGCACTTGAAAACTGTTTGACTATGTGTCCATCCTGCGTAGGTTCCTCATGCCAAGTATGTGTAGGATGTCGAGGACGTTACCCCGCTGTTAATGTCCAAAGATAACTTCGTTTTTGAGCCTAGCGAATTTTATGATTTTCGTGTGAAGTGTGATGGTTGTGATGTCGATGACTTTCTTGCTCGTAAGTTTTTGCTCTCGTTGTTTTGAACTTGGGATTTTTCCTTTTGAATGTTTTGTCTTACAGACCTTTTATAGATGTGGATACTCGATGTTGCAGTGCCAGTCCTCCTAACTGTCGAGTTTTTGATTTCACGGATTTTGCACAGGTAAAGTTTGTTATGTAAAGTTTAATTTGTCGTCTATGGTTAGACTTTTGTTTTCTAACCTCTTTTTTGTAGTCATCTGGGTCGAGCGCTTCGCCGGCAAATGTTTGCGAGGACTTTTTGCGCTGTGAAGCGGGCGATATTATAAACGAAGTTGTGAACGACATACTTGATGATGTTGCCAAAGTAGTTAGTTCTCAAGACGACTAGTTTTATAAACACATTCTTGTAATTGGGTAAACTGTACTGTAAGCATTCTTTGTTGTGTTGCAAAGTTTGTGAGTTTTCCTTCGCTTGTATGAATGGGCACGAAATAATTACTTTGGATTGTATTTCTTGTATGAATACTTTTATTCTTAGTGAGACTATGCATTTTGCTTGGAAACATGGTGTCGAAAAATTTACCTTATCAAATTCTTGAAGCGTTGTTCCTTCCTTCTCGCTCGAAGTAGGCGCGTGTACTTCGCTGAGAATGAAATATTTCTCCTTAGTGAAATAAAGTTGAAAAATTTGCCCTAGCGAATTTTGAAACGCCATCCCTTCCTTTTCGAGCGAAGTGGACGCGTACGCTTCCT